>BQNB010000547.1:2053-167396 GCA_026074375.1 Tanacetum coccineum | reverse complement strand
TGCGCTCCTGAGTTTCTGCCATTGTCGAGGTGTGACAGATTGGTAATCAGAGCCAAGGTTATAGAGAACTAGGTGGATTGGCCTAGACTATAACCTAAGATCCATCGTTTAGTTGCGTATAGGATCTATGTGCGCGATATTCCGCTTTTGTTTGATTTCGCGTGTTCGCGGTTTGGTGCTTTAGTTATGTTAGTCATTGAAATGTGTGAGCTCAATATCGAGTATGACTGGGAAAGGAGCTCAATAACATTGCCCATGTTCTCCCTCGTATAGATAATGCGGCCAAGGATGAGGACCCGAAGTGTTGGTCGGCCTGCTGCCAAATCATTAGGAGGGGGAATGGGTGTACGGATTGGTAGAGGTGGGAGGGGTAAAAGACCTAGGGAAGGTAATGATGAGGGTACTAATGATTTGAATGGTCAAGGAAATGACCAGGTTTTGAGAGCTAATGGGGGCATAGAGGGAGTCAATGGGAATGTAGAGGGAGTCAATGAGGGTGTAGGAGGAGCACCCGACTTCTCGACGATCATTGCCCATCAATTGTAGAACCTCTTACCCACCATGCTAGCTCAGGTTGGTAACCAAGGAAATGTTGAAAATCAAAATGGTAATGTGGTTAATGAGAACGTTCAGGAGAACGTTGGGAATGTGATAGTAAATGATAACCGGGTAGGTTGTTCATATAAGTAGTTCTTAGCTTGTAACCCTAAGGAATATGATGGTAAAGGAGGTGCTGTAGTTCTTACTCGTTGGATTGAGAAAATAGAGTCTGTACAAGATATGAGTGTTTGTAGTGTTGACCAGAAAGTGAAATACACTGCTGGTTCATTTGTAGGTAAGGATTTAACGTGGTGGAACTCTCAGATCCGCACGCTAAGCCAGGAAGTTACTGTTAGTATGTCATTGAATGACTTTAAGTTTATGATAATAGAAGAGTTTTGTCCTAGTCATGAGATGCAAAAGTTGGAATCTGAGTTGTGGAATCACGCCATGGTCAAGGCTGGCCATGCTGCGTATATTGATAGGTTTTATGAATTAGCTAGGTTAGTTCCACATTTGGTAACTCTAGAAAGTAGGATGATTGAGAGGTATGTGTATGGCCTTGCTCTACAGTTCTGTGGGATAGTGGCAGCAACGGAGCCAAAGACCATACAGAAGGCTGTGCAAATTTTTGGTGCACTGACCGATGAGCCTGTTAGAAATGGATCAATTAAGAAGGTTTAGAAAAGAGGAAATGTGGGAGAACCTAGCAAGGATAAGAATGGTAGAAATGATAATAAGAGGACTAGAACTAGGAATGCTTTTGCTACTATCACAAACCCTGTAGGAAGAGAGAATATAGGTACTTGGCCCAAGTGTACTATCTGCAACTCCTACCATACACCCGGAGGGACTTGTCGCGCATGCTTCAACTGTAACCGCCCGGGTCATTTGGCAAAGGATTGTAGAGGCGTGCCGAGGAATGTGAATCTTGTCAGTGCTAGAAACCCAACTGTTAGGGCATGTTATGAGTGTGGTAGTACCAACCATGTCAGGTCAGCTTGTCCTAGATTGAATAGGGCACAAGGACCAGAAGAAAATCGTCCAAACCAAGTTGCTGCTTATAACGGGGGTCAGGGTCGTGGAAACCAAGGGAACCAGGCTAGGGGTAGGGCATTCATGTTGGGAGTAGAGGAAGCTCGCCAGGATCCGAACATTGTGATGGGTACGTTTACTTTGAACAATCATTTTGCTACTACCTTATTTGACTTTGGTGCCAACTATAGTTTTGTTTTCACTACTTTCATACCTCTGTTAGGCATAGAGCCCAGCGAATTAGCTTTCAAATATGAGATTGAGATAGCTAGCATGCAGCTAGTAAAGATTGATAAGGTTATTAAGGGTTGCAAACTAGAAATCGAGGGTCATGTCTTTGACATCGATTTGATACCTTTTGGGCATGGGAGTTTTGATGTGATTATATGTATGGATTGGTTGTCTAATTATAAGGCTGAAATAATTTTCATGAGAAAGTATAAGATACACTATCAGATAGCAGGTGCTTAGAGTTTAGGAGAGAGAAGCCGGGGGGGGGGGGGGGGGGGGTGGGGTGTGGGCCAAACGAGAAGCGAGACTTTTGATGAGTGCTAAGGCTAGAGATAAGAAACAAGAAGAGATTGTTGTGGTTAGAGATTTTCCCAAGGTATTTCCGGATGATTTATCAGGATTACCACCTCTTTGGGAAATTGAGTTCCGGATTGAGTTAATCCTTGGAGCTGTACTGATTGCAAAGTCTCCTTATTTTATTTGGTTCTAGTATTATGAAGATTATTTGTTTAAGTTTGGATTTTGGTACTCCCTGTGTGGGCTATTGGATATTGTAAGAGCTTGCAGATTTGATTGTGATTTGGGACATCACTCAAGGTTGTTCGAGGTTGATGGTCTTCGTAACACTTGAAGTGTATGCATTGTAGTTTTCTCTATATTGTATCTTGTGTTATGTTTGATCATTATGTTGCGCTCTATCCACGTTTCCTGCCATTTGTTGGGGTGTGACATTATTAGTAGTTTTATAACCAAATAAAAGAACGAGAGTTAGGTTTTGCCTTACATATTCTCACATATAGGCATTATATATTGCTTGCATGGAAGAGAGTTTGATTTATTGTGTTTAATTTAACCTATTAGTTGTTTCATGGTAAAATAGGTTATATCATGTTGTCATTGCATAAACTAAAGCCATAACAATGTAATTTTATTGGATAATATTTATTATACAATCACTTATTTGTTTTCTTCATCGTCTAATTGACATATACATCAAACTAAACACATGTAAAGATCATGAAGTATACATAAAATATGGAATAAATTCAAAAACCAATATGTTGAACCATAGAGGGGGTAAATATGATTTTCTTGACTTCTGCAAAGTTTATAAAACTTCAAGTCTCGAAAGAGTTGAGTGGTGTGATGATCTACTTAGCAAAGAAACAATAAGTAGATAGAGATAGAGAGAGAGAGAGAGAGAGAAAGAGATAGATAGAGAGAGAGAGAGAACATGATATATACTGGTTCGGGATGGGGGGTTTATACCATTCGTACGTCCAGTTGCGAATCCAAGACTCCGATACTACACTAGTATAATCCTTATGGTGAACTACAAATGTATTACAATTAAACTCCATCGACTTTCACAAAGCCTGACGCTCACAAAGAAGAGTTACTACCTACGGTATTCTGCCCTCAGAATCCACCCTTAAGAACCCGTGATTCGACTTAACCTATAATTCTAAAGCCTTCCCATTAGAAGCTTTCCAAAAGCCCAACTATATCCCTAATGATCTAGGCTTGATACCACAAGGATCAAACTTCCTTGACAACTCGATTCATTGGAATAAGATAGATGAACTAAGTCCTAACCTAACCTAGAGACTCAATTCTAAAGAAGGGATATAAGAAAGAAGACCCTAGACAAAACACACAAGTATGGATTAGGTACTTGTGTGGCTCAATTACGAAGATGTATTCACTTTAATAGAATGATAGATGAGAAGTTTAGAACACTTGATGTTAGACTTAGAAGATTAGAGAAGATAAAAGAAAGGAAAGAATGTTCGTAAGAGGTGAGGAATACTAATGAGCTGTCATTTTATACACTTTTTTGAGATCATTTAAAACCATAAATCATGTATTTATGCCCAAAATAGGCACTTAATCGTTCATTTTCAGGTATTTCTCACTTGGAAGGCATTTGAAGGAAATACATGTGACTTGGGATTATTTGGAGAAGAAAAGGACAAGAATACGAACCAACACCAAGACTTTTCAAAATTTAAAGTCTCAGCGGCTGGAGACGGCGTCACCATTCATACACGACGCCATCACACTTCATCTAGTTATGGCGTCATAACATTTCTTGACGACGTCAGCCCGCGCCTACTCAACTCAGATCAAGAAAATTCTAATTTATGACGGCATCACGATTAAAATGTGACGCCGTCACAATGATATTCTTATAAATATAGACCCGAAATTAGGGTTTTATGTGTGTAACTTTAGAGTAAAAAAGGGGACGTACCCCTAGTTCATTGGAAGCTATTAGGATGATTTTAAGGCGTTCAAAAACCCTATTGTAACCTCCTTCCATTCATGTTTTAATCAAGTACGACTATCTTAATCAGTCGGGGCGGTGGGGGGGGGGGGGGGGGGGGGGGGGGGGGGGGTGGGGGGGGGGGGGGGGGGGGGGGGGGGGGGGGGTGGGTTCTGTTTCCCTCCCAGGGGGGGGTGGGGGGGGGGGGGGGGGGGGTGGGGGGGGGGGGGGGTGGGGGGGGGGGGGGGGATATATATATTGGGGGGGTATGGGGTTCCTTGTTGTTTTGATTTATTATTGTTCTTGCGTTTATCTTAACATGCTTGGACTAAAACTTCTTATTGATATTCATTTATGATTGTATGAAACCTAGAATGTAGATCTTAGTGGTGTTGCTTCTTGTGATGAATATGCATGTTAGGCTTTAGAAAACTAGCTTTTTTCTGTATCGCGGTTGATATGTCTAGGGAAACATAATTGTATAGAAAGGATATCATCGAGTAATAGTCTTCATACTACCTTGCCCCTTATATGGTTGATCCACTTTTAAGATATTTCAAATGCATTTAATATACTCTTGGGGGCTGGGTAATAGTCTTTATACTACCTTACTTTGTGTTTTGTCTTAACGGAATATTAAATAGATGGCAGGTTTGTGTAATCTGTTCATGACTTAGGAAATAATTACATAGATCATCACAAGTGTGACAAAACAATAACACTAGGAGAAGCAATCTAGGGAGTATTACATGATTAAATAAATACAATCTTTTTATTATATTGTTATCACCATTAGCGTAGTTTATTATTTGAGTTTAATAGCTAAAACCAAACCAATCTCTCAAACCATAAATTTACTTGCTTTCTTATAAATAAAAATATACAAAAATAATTTTCTTTCAACCCCTAGAATTCTGTTAGACCGTGATCAAGTTTCCCAACCTATTCCTCTAGCGAACGATAACAACCCTCGAGTCTTTACTATACTACTACTACACGTTAGTAACTCCTGCCTAGAGTTGTAAAACTTCTATGTAAAAGTCCCTATACGGACAACTTCATCAAGTTTTTGCGCCCGCCCTGACTAAACCAGGAGTGTGTGGGGGCGGTTCTATATGGGTGAAAAGTTAGGTTTGATCATAGTTTAACTATATTCTACTTGCATGAATCCTTAGTCAGCTGAGACTTAAATTTCCGCATATTAGCTTTCCCTAGTGCTAACTTATCACTTTGTGGATATTTGTTTCGTAACCCATTCTCGTCAACCACCATAAGAGACGAGAATCCAATCCATACTCTTGGATACTACTCCAAACCTAGCCACGAGGGCTACAAGAATAGCATTGAGCTCTCCGTAGGGAACAAACGTGTGACCTACTAGATTTGACACCATCCCGTTTGTGCAAAAAACGGATGCTCATTCCACTACTTCAGTCCGAGTATGCCAAACCAACACCTCAGGATTTTCTCAAAACTTGTGGGACCACACTTGACCTGACGGTGAAAACAAGGAAAGAAAGCGCCTGTGTTTTTTTTAATTTTCCCTTCGCGATCAAGCTAGTAACCGGCTTAAACGTCTTCCAGCAGGATCCATCACCACATGGTAGGATCTTACTACTCGTTTCTTTGCTTAATTCTTTCCACCGGGAAGGACCACAAAACTCCATAATGATATCCTGATGTTCCAACAACATCATGGAGAATCTCTATCAGAATCATGTACTATCGTTTCTAGGAATTACTACACAAAGTCCCTCAACAGGCAATCGACCTTTGGCTCCAATCCAAAATTTTTATACCATATCAATTCCCTATTGAAGACGAACCATTGACCCAATCGGTCGGAGGTAAGCTTCGTGACCGAAACAACCAAAGAATCCAGGGCATTAATTGAGGACCTTTCCCTCTAGTGACAGAACGAACGTTGGAAGTGACTCCAAGGATTTTGCTAAGCCCTCAAGATAATCGTGCTTTGTCTCGAAGAAGTCCCGATACATCTGACCGTCATCTAATCGAGCTCGAAAATCAAGTTCAACGCTTGATGGAAGCTTATCTTGCTCCGACACAACCTATCCAAGTAAACAAAATCACTACCTCATGTGAAATCTGCAGTGGTCCTCGTGACACTCAGTATTGCATGTATGATCCTGAAAAAGGACCCCGAAACCCCTCTGCTAGTAGGAAGAGATTCTGCATACCCGCCAACGCAGGTTATATATAATAGGATGCCAAAATAGTAGTAGGAAGAAGGAATCACTAGTCGGAATTCGGGAGTAAAAGAGTCGAACTTAAGTGAGAGGAAACATCTTATTAAGGAACCAACGACTTGGAAAAAGGGAATCCATACAAACCATGACCCTTGAACGATGGAGTAGGCGCACGAACCCCCTATTATGTTAGGAAGGACTTCTAAGACTGCCATTTACCCGAGGAATGGGAAATTGCTAGAGATGTCGAGCTCAATCCTTTTAAGGATACCTTAGTATTTAGGAGGATAGTAGAATTTTTAGGAGCCATACCAATGAACCTCAAGAGTAATATGTAGGAATTGGAGGACCTAATTAAAAACCTGATTAACTGGGACAAACCACCCAAAAACAGAGATGGAGCATGGCACACCAAGATTAAACTGATTGATCCAGACGGAGATGAGTTTACCAAAACCCTACAGTCAATCCCCACCACTAGAAAGCTCTCCGAAAGAGAAAGTCTAAGGGAAATCATCGACTTGGACCACTTCTACGACACTTGACGTGTAACTTTGAGTCTAGCTACAAGACTCGTAAATAAAGAAAAATGCTTTTTGGGAGGCAACCCAATATTTACCTTTCCCGCATATTAGGAGTGTCTTGTGTGTTTTAACTCTTTATTTTTTTTATTATGTTTGAATTAGTTTGTAATCATGGCATTGTTGTTTGTAACTTCATCTTATTTGCAATCAAAAGTATTTTGCAACAAAATAAGTGTAGGGGAAATATCCACATTTTAGAACCAAATTCAAAATTTTAAAATAAATTGTTTAGATTAATCTGTGTCAGTTTTGAGTCATATGATTGAATTTTTAATTCTCAGGTTTGTAATGCAGCATATTTTGTACAAGGAAAATAACCTTAAAAAGGATGAGTGCAGAGCAGGGAATTTTTTCATCATAAATGAAAATGATTTTTACAGAGTAATGGAGAGAGACGTGCGTCACGATTTACACCGACCCGTCACCACGCGAACACTTGTGACTGGTCAGGGATATCAATTCATAACCCCATGCTCACACTTAATGTTTCTAATTAATGACATCATGACAACTGAAAGACCTACAACACAGCTTCCGCAACTCTGAGAAGTAATATCATGATCAAGAAAAGTGTGAGCATGCGGGTCCAAAGGTCACAACATCACATGAAGGCAATACTATACTACAAGGATGATTAAGAGATTTACTGCAGATGATGATCTCAAAGATCACTCAAGTCCAAGGAACAAAGCTCAAAGATCACTACTTGATGTACAAAGACAAATGTTGAAGAATCAAAAGACTACAAGCCAGAATCAAAGATTAATTCAAATATAATGCTAGGATTCAATTTGTATTTTTCAGGGTGACCTCCCTTAGGGGGAGATTGTTAGGATTATGAAAATCCATGTAAAAGACTCGGTCACCCCGTGTTATATCTAGCATAGGTTAGCTCGTAGTCTTAGTATTAATCGTTTAGTTACCGTACGACTTATGGTGTTGGGTCGAGTCTTTACCCACTTGTTAGCCTACTTAAGGGCACCAAAACACTTTTATAAATACCCCTTTCCAGCCATGGGAAGGGGTTGGTTGTTCATTTCAATATACACACACTATAAGGTGTTTCTCTTACTAGAACTAGCACTTTCTCTCTCTACGAATTGGCTAACCCAATCTCCCATGCTTGTGTTATGATATCCAATATACTATAATTTGTTTTCTCACTTGATTTCACAGGTTCTCTCAGCAAGGAATTAGAATTCGAGGTCTCCTCGGCTTGTTGTCTTGTGGTAAACAGGTTCCTATGTAGGCATAACCACCTAGGTTACACCATAACAGATGTAATTATGGCATAATCTCCTATCTGAGTTATGCCATAATCTTTTTTAATTTCATATTTAACAACCACATGATTACGGCATAACCTAAACCATGATTACGTCGTAATCCCTTTTTGAAAACCTAAAATTAGTTTGAAACCTTTTCAAAACATTAAATGAACTTTGTGGGTATGTTCTCTGGAATCCCTTATGAGACTTCACTCGTCTACTTGGGCCATCAAGTGGTTTAAAAGGCTTGTTGCATATGCTAAATGTAACCGTGCTTCCTACGAAAGTGAGTTAGGTCTTATTATATATTTATATTTTTGAATGTTTAATGTTTTTTGTTGTCTAGTGATTCAAGGGGAAATGAGGTTGCTCAATTGACAGTTTCCAAAGAATTCAATTATCATTCGAAGTGGAGAGCAATGCTCAGAGGAGTCTTTTGTTTAATTCTACTCTTATTTTGTAAATTTCATTTTCTTAATTGTACACTAGGGACATTATACAAACCAAGTGAGAGGATGGAAGTAGAATTACCACTTGACCTATATTTGCCTTTGATTTTCTAGTTTTCTTTAAAAAATTGTGCCAATTTTAAAATTTTTGACATATTTTTCTTAATAAACTAGAATTAATCTTTGACGAGCACACTATTATCCTTTAATTCAATTGGTAAGGTTAAGCCTATTATTCCATTTTCATCTACTATACATAAATCCACCAAATATATAAGTGTGCCGGTAGAATTGTATACTTTAGAACTTGGCATGTACATCATTTCGATACCTAATTGATTAGTTGGAATAGACAGTATGAGAAGGCAACATCTTAGGAATTCACCCAAACATCCTATATGTGTATGTTTATCGACTTGTTACACTGACTTGTCGACCTCCCCGCGTAAAACCCCTTGTTTGCTCTCAATTTTTGTGCAAGATACCCCTATATCACCTTGTTAAACCAATCCGTGTTTAAACCCCTTTATGTATCATTACACCCTTTCGCCTTAGCCAACCATGTAGTCTAAAATTTTCTTTGTGTTGAAGTACCTGGCTACTTAAGTCTATTAGTTGGGGGAAAAGGGTTTAAAATTTTTGCGCGATCGTGAAAGACCTATCATTAAAGATCTATAAAGACCCCCCTATTTCATCACTTTCGATATTGTTTATCTTAAGTGGGGGGATGCGCGTAATGTATCATATGTGCAGGGGCAATAATTAAAGATATAAACCTTTGTAGTATATGTATATATATGTGAGTTCATGTTGGTTACGTGTTATAAAACTAACAAATTGTAAAAATAATGTAAAGATGGTGCAACTATAAGACATCTATGTGCTAAAAAAGGATATAAAGGTGGTGCAACTATAAGCCACCTGTTTGATTGTGAAGAATGAAGCTAGTAGCCTATTATTATGGATTAGATTTTTTAGACTTAAATACTTGGGCTTATGGATGGACGGTAGTTGGTTATAAAAACCTTAGACTATTAAAGACTATTTGTTGTGTGTATTTTATTTAACACCAATTAATGTATCCCATATCTTATACTACCCTATATCATTCTGCATCTTAACCCTTGGTTTTGATTGAATAAGGGATTTTAATGCAATCATGTATGTCTATTCTATCGTTATGGATGTGTATATGTGATTTTGTCGCCCTCGTTGGTGTAACGCTTTTGGTAAAGATTGCAGGAAGATTTGCCCTGTTTAAACCTGTGTCTCACCCTTGTTGCCTTCAAGACTGTTTAGACCCTAATTCTAGCTGGTGGAGATTTGTGTACTTTTCAAGTCTATGATAGAATACATGCTATGATAGTGCAATTAAGTGATCACCCCGAAAAATAAAACACTTAGACTAGATTGAGAGTTGAGTGATTTTTTATCCCTATTTTAGTGAGGTGTTTGGCTTTAATGTTTCTAGCATAAGTAAATTATAAATTTATTTCTCTAAGTTAAATTAGGGAAATCTTTTTATAAGTTATTTTAAACGGATCTACTTGAGGGCAAGTAGAAGTCAAGTGGGGGGATATTTGATAACATCAAATAGTTAATACTTTATAGTATCAAATTCCCTACAAAAATGCTTGTAAATATGTTAAAAATATCTAAAAACACTACAAAATTTCCTATATTTAGTTTTCAGAAGCAAAGCAAGCATTTGAGAAAAAGACGCATGATTTGGACTTAGAATTTAAGAAGTGATGGCATTCAAGGCTTTTACGGCGTAACCTCCCCGCAGGAGTTACGTCGTAATCAAGAGTAACGAAGAATGACTCAGCATCAGTTGTTACGGTGTAACATCACCATCACCTTTATGCCATAACCTATCATCTGAAGAAGGATTGAGTATCCGAGTCATCATTACGGCGTAACCATGGAGATAAGGTTACGTTATAACATCAATTAAGCTTGGAACATGGGAAACCACATCAGCATTGTTACAGCGTAATGTGTTCATAACGGTTACGCCATAACACATTCGATACTTATTGAGCCCTCACTCGGTTCATTTGGCATCACTGACTTCACCTCTTCACCTCACAGTAACAAAAGGCGAACAAGGCCACAAGAAGATGAAGCATTCCACTAGAATTCTAAGGGAGAATCATTGTACTTCATTTAAGCATTAATCATAAGAAAACACAGTTTGTAAGAATTATGATTTATCAATCCATGATCTTTTCATTTACCTCTTGTCTTACTATTGCTATGAGTGGCTCCTAGTATTGGCCTACCCATGTATTTACTGTTGTTATGATTGTTATTTCCTGTTTAATTATGGTTTTATTAGATATCCTTATAGCCTTTCATTGATCCCTGGGTTTTGGTAGTGTAGAGGGTGGCTTGGATCTTATTAGTCTTGTTATTAGACTTACTAGTTAAACATGGGATTAGTAGGGTACTAAGGCAGTTTGGTACCTATCCTTAGTGTAGAAATTAAACATATTACCGCCTTGGTCACATTAAACACTTAAAAAGCACAAGAACTATTTCAGAGAGGGTTAATAATTTGTATAGATTATAAAATTGCTCTTAAGGATAGTTGGGGATTAACCACTACGAACTTAGATGCCCTACCCGTCTTATCTTAGGGGAATTAAGATCATAGAGTAAGTATAGGACAGACCTCAAATGCCAATTCGGGTCTGTCGATATTAGATCCACCAATGAAACTTATAATTGAACATTACACAGGAAAACGTAATCATACTAGTAGTAATAAAATGGTTAGGCTAGAGCGCTTTTCTCCCTGATTACTTCTATCAATTTACTTTTCTGCATCTACTTTTCTTAAGTTTTTAAAATCAATCTTAAAACCATTTTTCCAAACATGACAAAATCAAATTAGAACTAGTAACCTTAGCTCTTGGGACGACCTCGGATTTACTAACTACTGCACTACATACGTCCGGGTTCTCTGCCCGTTAGTGCGTGTATCAATAGACGAGTTTTATAAATTTAAAACTTGGCAAATAATTATTAAAACAATTTTACGCATCATCTTACCACTATAAAAGGATGTCAATTAAAATTACTATCATCAACACTATCATCACCCCATAAAACAATGGTGTTGCCGGATAACCAAGTTAGCTCTCCAAAGAGTGTGCTTGATAATGAGACGTTTGAAAACTCAAGCAATGAATCAGACTTCGATGCAAACGACTACCTTAATGATGATGAAGATAATGTGGTCGTTCCACAAACTCCAAATGAAGAAGTGGTAACTAGGATTTACAACACCAGGATTCCCCTTCTTTAATAATAGGGATCGAGGAAGATAAGATTTGGGATAAGATAGGAAATATCTTAAGCCCTAATCATGTTGAGTTTGGTAATTCTATTTATTGTGAAAACATAATTAATATGATCAACTCAATCAAAGATCTTAGAGAAGAGAATAGGGACATGTTCTCCTCTATTAATGAGACAATAAAACTCATGCTAGCCGTGGCTACAAACATGAGTTGTGTCATTGAGAATGACATTAAGAAAGAAGAATCAAAGGATAATCTTAAGGAGTGGGATACTTTAAAAGTATGTGACATGGTTGTAGGCTCAAATGTTAAACTTATGTGATATGTATGTGTGATTCAATAAAATGTGTATTTGTGTTTATTATCCAAGCATGCTCAACAAAAAGTAATTAGAGTCATAAATAACTATACATATGAAATGCTAAAATATGTATATGATTATATGAAACAATGTATAAAGTCACAATAATCCATATTTGTACTCATCCATGTTTCGAAGTTTCCAAATGGTAAGCTAACCCATGTTAGACTTGAACATGTATATATGTTTGTTGCTTGTGTTGTTTTGTGTTTGCTTGTTGCTAGTTGTAGCCAAAAACACCTTGAAGGTTATGCTCTTGACCCATGGATCCCTGGCTTGGAACAATAGGGAGCATTGATCTAGGGGGAGCACGTGTATTGATATATATTCTCTCTTCTCCAATGATATCAACCTTCCAATTTAAGATCAAGATCCCGCCTTTTTGATTTGACAAAAGAGGGAGAAGCAAAGCAAAGCATATGATGCCTATTACGGAAGCAAAGAGCAATAGTGTGCATTGAAGTAGAAAAGCTATGTAAGGCTCATATTGTGAATACAATGTTCAAGATTCACTAAATTACAAGGCCAAGATCAAGACGCAAACTACATCAATGGCGGTCTTCATCTTTGATACATTTTGTAATTTTATTTGCTTTCTGAAATTTTATTTGTCATCATTAAAAAGGGGGAGATTGTTTGTGCAACATTGACTAGGATCTTTTTTATGTTTTAACGATGAAAAAAAAATGTTCGCAACACATAAAATCACAAACAATAGCCAAAATCTATAAAACCGAATTTGCTTGTCTAACGCACTAGTCACGCATCAGCGCGCCACAAGCGAACTCCGTTTTTACAGATTTTATTTTGTCGGTTTTCCTCTTACCCGACACATGTGGAAACTTCAGTTAATCTATGTGCATGATATTTGAGCATTTAGGAACACTCCAAATGAGGTTTAGACTTAGAGAGTAGCAAAAATGAATCCTCCCATTTTTCAACAAAACGCCAACTCAAATCTTTTGTTAAACGCCTCTAACCAAGGCCGAAACTTCTTTCTAAACCTAGTATGATCATATGTTCAACATATCATTAAACGAAAGTATTTATTTGACCGTAATCTGGATTTACGTTGTTCCTAATCATGTAACGTATTTTACTCCCTTATTAGTCAAACTAAGTCAAAGGTCACTTTGTGTAAACACAACCTTTCTTGATATGGGATATGCTTTACTTTAGATGCAAAGAACTTAGCTTGTTTTCATCAAGATGATTAGTGATCAAATCCATTATTGATTATCATGGATTAAAGTCTAAATGAATAAATGAGTTTGTGGTATTTGGAGATTAATCATGCTTTGAGTTTTGTCATCTCATGATTTGACTTTTCTCATCTCCTTACCTATAAATGTTTTACAAACTCACATGTATTCCTTACATGTATAAGATGACTTGCAAATTACAACAAGTTAATCCCTTTCTACAATACCTCCATACTATACTCCCTGCAACACATCCCTCTAATCACTTGTTAATCCCTTTCCCAACAAGTGATTAAACAATCATACACAATCCTAAAACCCATTCTTCCTAATCACTTGTTTACCATTCTTACCCAACAAATGATTTTATCCTTAACACACTCTAAACACTTTCTTCTTAAACCTTTCCATAATCACATTTGCTTACTTTTTTCTCTCTTATTGGCAGTGTGATTATAAACCCAAATCAATCCTTTAATTTCATCCTAAACATGATCACCTTTATACCTATCTTCTTAAACCTTGTTCAGCCTAAACACATTCCTTCACATAAACCTTCCTTAAATAATACCCAAATCTCAATATGCCAACTCAAATTCCCTTACACAATATGCTATCCTTGTACTTGTTGTACTATATGTTCCCTTCAATCCCAATATAAGCTCCTCCATATCCTATCAAAATATTCTCCACCGTGATTTACCTTCTTCTTTACAACATTTGAATTACACACATATACACATACAATCTCATCTTCACCCTTGATTATACCATCACATCAATCTAAGTTATCCTTCTCTTTTCTCCTCCTTTAGATTGAAACTTAAACAAACACAACAAACACACTTTCTCCTCTTCCTTTGATCAATTCACCTCATCAATCCAAGATACCTTACATTCCTCTCCTCCCTTAGATTGAATTCTAATCTTAAACAAACACATTTCCCTCTTACAAAATAACACAAATCACTCACCAAATAAACATACCTATCTTATCACCCTTGATCTTGCCTCTTTACCTATCCTACTTACTTCCCCTCTTTACATCTTTACCCTCTATTTCAATCTAAGATCAAAAGGTTCTTTTCTATCCCATCACCATCACATCATACCAACTCTTGACAACTCATGCTTATCTCTTTTTCTCTTATCCAACATGTGCTCAAATGAATTTGAAATATAAATTTCGAATTCCCCCTTTTTCTCCAAGTTAAGAATATTCTAAGAATATAATCTTTTACCATTAACTGGTTGGATCCCAACTAAGCTAGTTACACTTTGAGAAATACCCAAAATACCCCTTTTCGATAATTATTTTCTCTCATTACAATATCAGACAAGGTAAAGGCTTTTAAATACTTCACAAATGTTTTTATCAAATGAATATTTAAGTTGGTTAACCTTGATAATAAGAATGATTGAAAGGTCATAGCGTGTAGTATAATTGGAGGTATAATAAGTGCGGGTATCTAAAACGCCAAAATCCTGAAGAAAACATTTCAAGAATCTAGCGCGTTGGCCATGCGCTGATGCATGGGCAGCGTGCCAGGTTCAAAATGTTTTTACAAGATTGGGGATCTTGGCCTATAAATACCAAAACTTGGCCTTTGTATTTGATGCGTTTGTCGTAAGGGACTTCTACAAGAATTTTTACAACTTCCTAGGTAGAGTACCTAACTGTTGTAGTAGTAGTATAGGCAAGACTCGGGGGTTGTTATCATTCTCTAGGGGAATAGGTTGGGAAGGCTTGATCACGGTCTAACAGAATTCTGGGGGTTGAGAGAAGATTATTTTTTGTATGTTTATATTTATAAGAAAGCAAGTAAATCTATGGTTTGAGAGATTGGTTTGGTTTTAGCTATTAAACTAAATAATAAACTACGCTAATGGTGATAACAATATAATAAAAAGATTGTATTCATTTAATCATGTATTATTCCCTAGATTGCTTCTCCTATTGTTGTTGCTTTGTCACACTTATGATGATCTATGTAATTATTTCCTGAGTCATGAACAGATTACACGAACCCGCCATCTATTTAATATTCCGTTGAGGTAAAACACAAAGTAAGGTAGTATGAAGACTATTACCTGGCCCCCAAGAGTATATTAAATGCATTTGAAATATATTAAAAGTGGATCAACCATATAAAGGGCAAGGTAGTATGAAGACTTTTACCTGATGGTATCTATTCTACACAATTATGTTTCCCTAAGCGTGTCAATAGCGATACAGACAAAAGCTGGTTTTCTAAATCCTAACATGCATATTCATCACAAGAAGCAACACCACTAAGATCTACATTCTAGGTTTCATACAATCATAAATGAATACAATAAGGAGTTTAGCCAAGCATGTTAAAGATAAAGCAAGAACAATAACGAATCAAACAAAAAGACATATTGAATGATTAAGATAGTCTTACTTGATTAAAACATGAATTGAAGGAGGTACAATAGGGTTTTGAAGCCTTAAAATCGTCCTAATAAGTTGCCAAACGAACTAGGGTTCGCCCCCCTTTTTTACTCTAAAGTTACACACCTAAACCCTAATTTCGGGTCTATATTTATAAGAATATCGATGTGACGGCGTCATGTTTTAATCGTGATGTTGTCATAAAGTAGAATTTTCTAGATCCGAGTTAAGTTGGTGTGGTCTGACACCGTCAAGAAATGTTGTGACGCCGTCACTAGATGAAGGGTGACGGTGTCGTGTATGAATGGTGATGCCATCTTCGGCCGCTGAGACACTAAATCTTGAAGAGTCTTGGTGTTGGTTCGTAGTCTTATCTGTTTCTTCTTCAAATGAGCCCAAGTCACGTGTATTTCCTCCAAATGTATTCCAAATGCTAAATACCCGAAAATGAACGATTAAGTATCTATTTTGGGCATAAATTTATGATTTAGGGGGTTAAATGACCCCGAAAAAGTATATAAAATGACACCTCAGCAAATACCATACACTTGGGATTTGCTTGTCCTCAAGCAAATGGGCTTTTCTACCTAGACAATAGCGGTATTAGGGTCATTTAACCAACTATTTAAAAGTATTTTATAACACAACCTTCTAGACCTTGTAATTAAAAGCACGGAAAGCATACACTGGCACCTCACATAAGTGTTTGGGATTCTCTCTTTGTCTCGAGTGTATAATAAATTATAACATAATGGGGAAACAAAAAATCAACACTCATTACCTGTCATAGCATATAAATTACCATAGGCTTGGTAAAGGATCAAACCTCTACCGCTAGGCGCAAGCATTATTCATTACTATCTAAGAGGTCTTTTTAAAGGGTTGTGGGGTGTAGGTGTAAGATAACATATAGTGGAAACGGAAATGGATAGGATATATTTGGGTGGCTTTGGGTGAATTTGGAGTGGAAAGGTTAGCTAATTATTTATATGAATATACGCTGGTTTGGTTGTTAAGCCAAGACTCAGACGAAGATATACAAACTCTACACAACTCTACATCGATCACTTTCTTTTTCTTTTCTATTTTTCTCTTCTTTTCTTTTCGAATAACATAATACATCACAACATGAGGTTTATAACACGTACCCCTACACTTGAGCTTTTTACAAACTCGATTATTTACAATCTAACTAATGGCCCGATTTAAGGTGGATCAAAATAACACGGAGATCATCTAACAAACATATGGGGGTATTGACTTAACTTTTCTTCCTCATTATTCCGTGAAATAAATACTACCATGAATCCTAATCGTCCCAAAACTGTATTTACAAGGATAAGGACTTAACAACCGTATACTCAAATAATTAACTTGGGTTAAAACACAATAATGTACTAAAGGTGAGGAAATACAAGGTAGGCTAAGGTGATTTGGGTGTAACAATTGGTTTAAGGGTGACAATGCTCTTCATTAATAGTCTGGCTTAACCAAAAAATTACAAGAACCATGAAAAAGTATAGGCTCGGAGGGTTGTACTAGGGGTATCCTACACTAAAGGTGAGTGCATGGCAAGGGTGTGGGATAGTTATATGATCGGTGTGACCATCATAACAATTACATGTTTAAAACATGGGTTATTCCTAATGCCTCTTATCAAGCAAATCCTAATACTTACTATGCGGTCTCAGGATGCATCACAAGTACAAGTTCTAGAATTTAGTATATTACTGGTACACTCATATAATTTAATACTGATCTGAATGCTCTAGTTCAGGTGACAAAGACCACACGTACACATTTGTAACGACGGAATAGATACATATGACTGCTCACTCCTTAACTCAAGAAAGCTAAAGGTATAAACTATCGTGGGTATCAATAATAGATACTCGAACTCCTATAGATCTAAAGGCAAACCTCACATTTTTAGGGTGGAATTCTGAGGGTTTTTGTGCTAGTCATACACATTTCTATCCATGAGACGCTATTAATACTCGGTTTTCGTCGGTATGTGTCATAAAAAAAATTAAATTTGGGTCAAAATTACCTTTTTATGCTACATTTTGATATATTACCCATCATTTTAAGGACAAAGAAAATGGTAAATGAAAGAATAGTTTCTAAGGCTTATGTCCCCCCTACACTTAAGTTGAACGTTGTCCCTAATGTTCTATAGAAGTACCTGTAAAAATGAATAAACAGAAAAGAAAACAAGGAAAAGAAACTAGTACTCCCCTAGTTTGCTCAATAATAGAGAAGAAACATGCGATGAATGGTTAAGTTGTCCTCCAAGAATCATACAATGAAACTTCCTAAGAACTTCCAAGCTTCTTCTCATCAAATATAACATGTAATTAAAGACAAAGACAACTATACCAAGCATAAAATGTGTGATATAATAATATACAGTGTGAAATTAGGGTTGACTCTATAAAGCAGTAAAGATAGGATGAGAGAATTGTTAAACTCGGAGTTTTGCAAGTTTATAAAAGAATTACAACTTTCTTAAGTGTTGTACAAGTTTTATTTTTAAAAATACTTAAAATTTTCGAGATTTCCTGTAACTGGGCGATTGACGCCGTCTGGGATATCCTGACCCCGTCACATGTGTAGCGGTGATGGCATCGCGTGTAAATCGTGACGCCGTCTCCACACTCTGTGAAAACTTATTTTTCGTTTTTGATGAAAAATTCCATGCACTTATCTTTATAAGTTATTTTCCTGTACAAAATGCTTCATACAAACCTGAGAATTAAAAATTCAATCATATGACTCAAAACTGACACAGATTAATCTAAACAATTTATTTTAAAATTTTGAATTTGGTTCTAAAAACCAGATATTTCCCCTACACTTATTTTATTGCAAAATACCTTTGATTGAAAATAAGATGAAGTTACAAATAAACAAAGCATGATTTCAAAATAATTCAAACATAATAAAACAAACAATAAAGAATTAAAACACACAAGACACTCCTAATATGCGGGAAAGGTAAATATTGGGTTGCCTCCCAAAAAGCGTTTTTTTATTTATGAGTCTTGTAGCTAGACTCGAAGTCACACGTCAAGTGTCGTAGAAGTGGTCCAAGTTGATGATTTCCTTTGGACTTTCTCTTTCGGAGAGCTTCCTAGAGGTGGGGATTGACTGTAGGGTTTTGGTAAACTCCTCTCCGTCTGGATCAATCAGTTTAATCTTGGTGTGCCTTGCTCCATCTCTGTTTTTGGGTGGTTTGTCCCAGTTAATCGGGTTTTTAATTAGGTCCTCCGATTCCTACATATTACTCTTGAGGTTCATTGGTATGGCTCCTAAATATTCTACCATCCTCCTAAATACTAAGGTATCCTTAAAAGGATTGAGCTGGACATCTCTAGCAATTTCCCATTCCTCGGGTAAATGGCAGTCTTAGAAGTCCTTCCTAACATAATAGGGGGTTCGTGCGCCTACTCCATCCGATCAAGGTTATAGTTTATATGATTCCCTTTTTCCAAGTGTGGTCCAATAAGGTGTTTCCTCCTCACCTAAGTCGACTCCTTTTACTCTGAATACCGACCTTGTGATTCCTTCTCCTACTGCTATTTTGGCCATCCTACAATCTATAACTGCGTTGATGGTAGCTAGGAATCCTCTTCCTACTAGCAGAGGGGTTTCGGGGTCCTTTTTCATATCAATCATGTAGAAATCATTTAATAGTTTTAGTTTTCCTATGTGGACTTCTACGTCTTTAACAATTCCAACTGGGTAGGATTTGGTCCCGTCAGCTAATCTGAAGACATGGTCAGTCTCTTCCAATAGTCTAATGTTAAGCTTTTTGAAGAGGTAAAGTCGGATTATGTTTACACACGATCCTAAATCAGCTAAGGTGTCGAAAGGTTCAAAGTCCCCTCATCTACAAGGTAAAGTGAATAGTCTGAGGTCTTCCATCTTTGCTCGTATTTCTACTTGGACAAATATTGACCCGTTTTTACCTAGTTCTAAGCTTTCTATGTATTTATCTAATATAGCGTTATAGATTAGAGCGTGAGCTAGGTTTTCAAGAATTGGTAGATTAAGATGCAAATCCTGGAATTCATCTTTAAGATTTGGTTCGGGTTCTTCCGGTTGTTATGTTTCGATCCCCATTCTGGTTTGCGCCAGGCTTATCTGGGAAATGTTTGCCTCCTTGGAATGTGCCTTGATAGCATTGATTAAGGTGGAGGGGTGAGGTGAGCATTGGGGATCAATTATCAATTGTCGGGTAAGAACGAGCAGACAAAACTAGGGAAGTACTCAGTTTCGGGTTCTTAATCGTGTTGCTAGGTAGTGCTCCTGCTATTCGATTAGTGATGGCCTTCAACACTATTCCCCAATTTTGTTGGTCATATCACTTTACTGTTGTTTGAAATCGGCTTCAAACTTGGTCAGCCTAGCGTCTTGAGATGCCATGAAGTTGATTACCAATCCTTTCCCAGATTTGTCGAATGGATTGTTAAAAGCTTTGTGCGTGTGCGAGTGGTTGCTTGAAGGAACGTTCTGGATTGAGCGCGCGAGGATGTTGAGACGGTGGGCGGCCCTTAGAATGGGATGGGTTTGAAAAATTATTTTGAGAATTTTAGGTTGTCTCCACTATGGTTTGGGTGAGCTTCTCCAGGATGATTATAGTGATCACCAAGATTGCGTTTTTGCTTCGGGCTTGAAAGTATTTTCCACTACATCCTGCTTCATCCGGATTAACGGACGCGAGGATGGTATTCAACAAAGGCTAATCAAGATCTTCTGAAATACTGGAGTGTCAGAGAGTACCATTACAGATCTTCACAACGAGGGTAGTGATTTTGTTCACTTGAGTAGAGTATGTGTCGGAGCAAGATGTAGCTCCATCAGCACACACGGACTTGATTTTCGAGTTTGATTAGACGACGGTCAAATGTAGTCGGGACATCTTGAGGCAAAGCGATTGCCTTGACTAGCTTAGCGAAATCCCTTGGGTCGTTCCAACTTTGATTATCATAGAGGCAGTCCTCTAATAATGCCCAGGATTCTTCGGCGTTTCGGTCACGAAGCTTACCACCGGCCGATTGGTCAATGGTTCGTCTTGTGATGGGATTGACATGGTCATAAAAAATTAGACTTGTAGCAAATGTCGGATCCATGATTAGGTGACATTTTTAAGTAAAGATCCTTGAAACGAGTCCATGCTTTTAAGAGAGATTCTCCATGATGTTATTGGAACATCGAGATATCATTACGGAGTTTTACGATCCTTCCCGGTGGAAAGAATTGAGCAAGGAAAAGACTAGTAAGATCCTCCCATTTGGTGATGGATCCTGCTGGAAGGCGTTCAAGCCAATTGCTAGCTTGATCGCGAAGGGAAAATTGAAATAAATGCAGGTGTGTTGTTTCCCTGTTTTCACCGTCAAGGTCAAGTGAGTCCACAAGTTTTAGGAAATCCTGATGTTTTGTTTTGGATCCCTCGGACCGAAGTCCCTGAAATGAGCATCCAGTTTGCACCAATACGGATGGTGTCAAATCGAAGAAGCGTACCCCTCACTGTTTCCTCTACGGGGTAGCTAATGGTTTTCTTGTAGCCCTCGTGGCTAGGTTTAGAGTAGTCTCCAAGAGTACAGATAGGATTCTCGTCTCCCATGGTGGTTGACGAGAATGGATTACGAAACATAACACAAAGAAAAGATAGACTACGAGAAAGCTAATATGTGGAAATTAAATTCTCACTTGAAAGGATTCAAGCGAGTAGAACTAAGCTAAACTATGATCAAAACCTAACTATTCCCCGGCAGCGGCTCCAAAAACTTGATGCGGCTGTCTTAAGGGACTTCCACAAGAAGTTTTACAACTTCCTAGGCAGAGTACCAAACCGTTGTAGTAGTAGTATAGGCAAGACTCGGGGGTTGTTATCGTTCTCTAGGAGAATAAGTTGGGAAGGCTTGATCACGGTCTAACAGAATTCTAGGGGTTGAGAGAAGATTCTTTTTGTATTTTTATATTTTATGAAAGCAGGTAAATCTATGGTTTGAGAGGTTGGGTTGTTTAACTACTAATTAAACTAATATCTAATCTACTTATAATAATTAAATGTATTTACTTAATTATGCATTACTCATCAGATTGCTTCTCCTAATCTTGTTGCCTTGTCACACTTGTGATGATATGTGTAAGTATTTCCTATGTCATGAACGGATTACACGAACCCGTCGTCTATTTAATATTCTGTTAGGGCAACGCATAAGTAAGGTAGTATGAAGACTAGCCCCTAAGAGTACATTAAATGCATGTGAAATATCTTAAAAGGGATCAACCATATAAAGGGGCAAGGTAGTATGAAGTCTGTTACCCAATGGTATCCTTTCTACGCACTCGCGTTTTCCTAGACGTGTCTACAACGATACAGACAAAAGCTGGTTTTCTAGAACCTAACGCGCATAATCATCAATCAAGAAGCAACAATAAAAGGATCTACAATCCGACTTTCATGCAATCATAAGCACACAAAGGAGGGTTTAGCCTCGCATGTTATAAAGAAAGCAAAGAGATAAATCAATCACACAACACATAGACATATTGAATGATTAATGATAAATAACCTTACTTAAATTAAAACATGGATTCAAGGTAGTACAATAGGGTTTTGAGGCCCTAAAAACGACCTATGAAGCTGCTACAAGAGCTAAGGTTCGTCTCCCAAACGTTATACAAAGTTACACACTTGAAACCCTAAAATCGGTTTAGTATATATAGAGATATCGCTGCGACGGCGTCGCGTTGTAATCCTGACGCCGTCGCTACGTGGATGATTCTAGATCCTCATTAAGTCGGTCACATCCTGACGTCGTCACCAAATCTATGACGCCGTCACTAGATGGATCACGACGGCGTCGCTTTATGCCTGTGACGCCGTCTCCACGCTCTGAGAATAATATTTATTCATGGATTTGGTGTAGGTCGTAATCTCGTCTGTTTCTTCTCCAAATGAGCCCAAGTCACGTGTATTTTCTCTAAATGCCATCCAAGTGCTAAAAACCTGAAAACAAACGATTAAGCACATAATCTGGGCATATTTGCATGATTTAGGGGGTTAAATGACCCCGAAATAGTGTATAAAATGACACCTCATCAACTATTCTAGAAATTTCCTCAAGGAATCCTATGATCCCAATAAATCCATATTATATGATGCAACTTACTATAACGCTGGCCAGACGTCATAATACTTACATCCCATAGGCGTGTCTTTATTGTCATCGCATTCTAAGAGTGTTTTAAATAACACATAGAAACCTCACGTAAGTACTAATAATTTACCAGGCAATAGACATATACATAAATGCACACATAGTTCCTATTACGCATGTTATATGAGGGTACTTAGGTTATAGTCTAGGTTAAAACCACCTAGTTCTCTATAACTAATGGCTCTGATACCAATCTGTCACACCCCGTCTAAGGCGGAAACATGAGGTTTAACGGACAAGATCGTTATAACACATTGATATAAGAAAATAGAGAATTTAGTAAATGAAATATCAATATAAACGTATCATGACGACTCCCGACACAAGTGGAGACTTGTATCGTGGATAGTCAATACCATGACAACATAGCCACATAGTCATAATAATCCTACAACCTGGGACAAGTACAAATAAACAAATAATTCAAGACCACCACAAGATACTAATGCAAATAACACAAGGGGTGAGTAACCAGGGAGGGCTACATCATAAGTCTCTTAATCTATAACTCCTTAGGCACAGTAACTTGATTACCTAAAAATGAATACTTAAAAACGTCAACATAAAGTTTGTGAGCTTGTAGGTTTAGGAACAAACTCATTTGCTGTGCATATAGTTTAAGTATGACAATAGCGAGAAGATATGCATATACAACATTTAGTATCATCACACAATAACAATTCACATAATAACGGATCAGATAATAACAATTCACATAATAACAAATCACATAATAAAACTCAACAACGTGGGTGCATCCTCTCAAAGGTATACTGGTGCCCTACCGAGATGAAATGGGTGTCTCTTCCCGAGATAGTTTACTTCCACAATTTAGGTACACAATCACACATATATAAAAATATAAACGCACATAATGTCCAAGAAAGAAATAGTGTAACAGAGCATAAAACATTTTAAAATATCATTTGAGTATCATTTGTCCCTTAGAAAAACACAAGTAAAGAAGTAAGAAAGCGACATTAAGGAATATATATAGAAGTAGCTAAGAATATATGGCATGAAACTCACCTTAAGCGAAGCGGAATGATTCGGAACATAAATCAACAAGTGAAAATGATCTCGAATGTCCTAAACGCGACCTAGTTCGGAATAAATTTAGTGCGCTTAAGTGCATATCCCAACAATAGCGAAAAAGGTGCATATGCAATTTTTATGAGTTCCTACACAAAACCCAAACCAATATTTGCGTAGTAATATAAGTCAAAATGCGATTCTCGTAAAAGCTGCATAGTTTTATTAAGTTTTGACGCTAAATAAGAAGTTACTATTTTATTAATCTCTAGAAAATCTCGCAAATCTAGCCAATTTCTAATATTTCCACTCGATTTATTCTTGTCTAAACAACGCAAGTATCCGACCGAAAGTCCTAGATTACAATTTATATTCATCATTATATTTATTACTATTATTTTTAAGTTACCGACTTTAATAAACCCTATCTCTCTTACTTAATAATATTTTAGAAAGTTTCTGACGCACATAGAAAATAAATAAGTGATAGTATAATACTTCCTCCGTCCCTAAATAAGTGTCCACTGTTGACTTTTAAAGTCTTTTTCAATCAACTTTGACTTTAAATTATTTTGTTTGTGTTATATAATACTTAATGAAAATTACATCAATGAAAATACAATTAAAACACAATCCATTCATATATTTTGCATCAAGTATTATATAACACAAAAAGATATAGTTAAGGTCAAAGTTGTTGAAAAATGACTTTGAAAGTCAAAAGTGGACACTTATTTAGGGACGGAGGGAGTATTGGTTAAGATTTTCTATAAGCTCATTCAAATCGGAAACCCTCCCAAAACACTCCAAAAAACCTCTTTTAAAGTTTCAAACACCTCACATTTTTCAAGCAGAAAGTTTATAAAAGTTCCAGATTTTAATCAGTTTTTACATGGGCATAACTCCTTCGTTATAAAGATTTACGGAATGGTCAAAAGCTACATTTCAAGGAAAAACCATGTTCTACAAGTTTTCTCTTATAAGTATTACCCGACTCGGACCCAAACGGGTCAAAAACACGTAAACGTAAACTGGACAGATTGTGTCAAAAACTGTTTTTGTGGCTGAAAAGTTACTATATTGTTTTTATCGAACTCATTTTGGTCACAACTCACCAAATCGTTAAAGTCCGTTTTTAGCGATACATTATATCCACAGCATTCGTATTAAGTTGTACTAACACATTTTTTCTAACTTTTGACTATTTTAAAGTGGATTTAACAACTCGATTTATTCATAGAAAAATTATGACAAAACCATTTAACCCAAACACTTACGCTATATTATTAGCTGCAAACCTCACAACTTTCATTTTTAGCCTAAATCCCTTTCTTAAACCGATTGTTACTGACACAGTCAAAAAACTTCAAGACTACCTGTACCTATCTCCACCGAGAGTGTTACAATCTAACACTAAAACCCACTTTAACACATAAAATCATATTCTTAACTTAAAAGTACAATAATGTTAAAATTAAGTTCCAAAACATAACCAAGTTGTACAACCCTTTTTATTTTGCTAGTTTCTTTATAAAAACCTTTTTACACAAACATGGTGATGAGATGTGTGCATAGATGAGAATATGTGAAATATGTATGAAAGAAAGTTGAGAGTTTTCTTATAAAAATAAAGAAAAAAGATATATAATATCCCGAAAATGATCTTGTATCTAACCCGAATATGA
Organism: Tanacetum coccineum; assembly: GCA_026074375.1. Classification (NCBI taxonomy): domain Eukaryota; kingdom Viridiplantae; phylum Streptophyta; class Magnoliopsida; order Asterales; family Asteraceae; genus Tanacetum; species Tanacetum coccineum. The sequence goes on along the minus strand of BQNB010000547.1, from coordinate 141,580 downwards.
CCACAAAAGAATCACTAGCATAAAATGTAACCCAATATTTGAGATAAAAAAAATACACACACCAAGAGTGTGTGTTGTGTGTGTTTCGGCCGACCCTCAAAGAAGAGAGAAAGGGAGAGATTTTTGTTGTGTGTGTTTTAGTATGTGTAAGAAATGGTTAAATGAATATGTGAATTATGTGCTTAACATTTAAGCAAAAAATGGGAATCCTAGGATGCTTGAGACCATTGGGAGACCAAGGTGAGAAAATGGTGGTATGGGTCTTGTACCATGGGAGACATAAAAAAATATGGTGATGGTGTGTGCTTGTGTAGGTGCGGACGAACCACAAGGGAAAAGAAGGGACCAAAATATTTTCAAACTTTGAATTTTTACATAATATCTAGATATTTTGGGTGATTAAGGTAACACATACATGAATGTAAGGTAAGTGAACCAGTAAGTATTTTTACGTAACACGTAAAAATTTAAACACGCGACACAATATTATAATCCGTAAAGTCGTAACGCATCAGTCACGAGTAGACTACGTTATTCAAAAGCTGGAACGCATCCGAAGTCGTTTTTGCTATAACGCGGTAAATTTAACGGGTTTCACGTAAAAATCAAATACTCACGAAACAAATATACTCAAGTAATTAGATAAATTTAAATCTGAACATGACAGTTGCTACATAAACTTCAATAAATGCATGTATATGATATTTGAGCATTTAGTAAAACTCCAAATGAGGTTTAGACATAGAGATGAGCAAAAACGAATCCTCCCGTTTTTCTATAAAATGCCAACTCAAATCTTTTATCAAACGCCTCTAGCCAAGGCCGAAACTTCTTTCTAAACCTAATATGAACTTACTTTCAACATACCATCAAACGAAAGTATTCATTTGACCTTAATTCGGATTTACGTTGTTTCTAATCACGTACCGAGTTTTACTCCTTTATTGGTCAAACCAAGTCAAATGTCACTTTGCGTAAACACATCCTTTTTCGTTATGGGATATGCTTTACTTGAGATGCAAAGCACTTAACTTGTTTGCATCAAGATGATTAGTGATCAAATCCATTGTTGATTATCATGGATTAAGTCCAAGTGACTAATTGAGTTTGTGGTATTTGGAGGTTAATCATGCTTTGAGTTTTCTCACATCCTTACCTATAAATGTTTTACAAACTCACACATGTATTCCTCACATGTTCAAGACGACTTACAAAATCCCACATTTCTCCCTACAACACTTCCATACCATACCCTCTACAACACATTCCTTCTATCATTTGTTAATCTCTTTTACAACAAATGATTACACACTCATTCTATACAATCCTACAACACATCCTTCCTAATCATTTATTTACACTTCTTACCTAACAAATGATTATATCCTTCAAACACTCTAAACACTCATTTCTTAAACCATCTCATAATCACACTTGCCCACTCTTTCCTCTCTTATTGGCATTGTGATTATAAACCCAAATCAATCATTTGATTTCAGCCTAAACATCATCACCTTCATACTTATCATCTTCAAACCTTCTTCATGCTTAAACTCCTCTTCACACAAACTTTCCTCAAATAATACCTACACATGACAACTCACATTCACTTACACAATGTACCTTCCTTGTACTTGGTGTACCTCTTGTTTCCTTCATTCCCAACATAGGCTCCTTCACATCACATCAAAACATTCTTCATCACATATCTATTATTTACCTTCTTTCTCACAACCCATTTGAATTTCACACAAACACACACACTCTATCATCTTAGCCATTGATTACACCACTTCATCAATCCAACTTACCTTACTTTCTTCTCCTCCTTGGATTGAAATTTAAATGGCAAACAAACACACTTCTCTCTACAAACAAACACAATTCACTCTCTAAACAAACACATTTCTCTATTCACCCTTGATCTTGCTACTTCACCTATCCAACTTACCTTCTCATCATCTCATCTTCACCCTTCATTTCAAACAAGATCAAGATACTCCTTTCCATCTCATTACCATCACATCATGCTAACTCACATACACCACACCCTGTATCTCTTCCTCTTATCCAACATGTGCCTAATACATTTAAAATTCAAATTTTAAATATTCCCCCTATAACATCCTTCATTTCTCTCCAAGTTAAGAATATTCTTGGAATATTCTCTTATACCCTAACCAGCTTCTTAAACCTTGGTTGGATCCCAACTAAGCTAGTTAAATTTTAGGAATACCCAAAATATCCTTGTCCGATTGTTCTTTTCTCTCTTTTCGATATCGGACAAACAAAAGTCTTTTAAATACTTCACAAACGCTTTTATCTAATGGCTATTTGAATTGGTTGACCTTGAGTATAAGAATGATTGAAATGTCATGGCGTGAAGTACAATTGGGAGATTAACAAGTGCGAGTATTTAAAATGCCAAAGTCCTGAATTTTTTTTAACCAAATTAACCGAACTGAATAACCCGAACAACTCGATAACAACCAATAACACTCCTACATTCGCATATCACTTAATGGGCCTCCTTCAAAAGAATAGGAAAATTAGGGGGAAAAGTCTCTTATGGACATAAAAAGAAAAAGCATTTCCATCCCTCTAAAATTTGTGTATTTACAATACTAAGTCACAAAAGTTTAAGCAAGAACGTAGCCCGTCAAGATATATAGGCTAGAGGTGAGATCCATAAAGAACATGGTCATCTTAAAGAACAAATGGGTGAATCTTAACCACTCATTTTTTCATCATAATAAAAAACTCACTTTCCACCTTTTTCTTAAAACTCAAATATCTAGCAAACGATAAATCGTTAAATGACCAAAAATACACCGTCGCGACGAGTATTTTTTTATCTTTCTATAGAGGGGCACTTTTATATACTTTTGACGAACTAAATTTTTTTTTTTTTCAATCACATGTGATTTTAAGAAATCACATGTGATTGTGATACAAATCACATGTGATTTTTTCAGACGTGATTGAAAAAAAATGGGAAAAAAAGATCGTCGAAAGTATCGCGACGAGTATTTTTTTTATCTTTTTATAAAGGGGCACTTCTATATACTTTCGACGACTTTTTTTTCGATTTTTTTTTCAGTAACGTCTGAAAAAATCACACGTGATTTAATGAAATCACATGTGATTTGTATCACAAATCACATGCGATTTTTTCAGACGTGATTGAAAAAAAATCGGGAAAAAAGTTCGTCGAAAGTATCGCGACGAGTATTTTTTTTATCTTTCTATAGAGTGCACTTCTATATACTTTCGACGAACTTTTTTTCCGAATTTTTTTTTCACTCACGTCTGAAAAAATCACATGTGATTTGTATCAAAATCACATGTGATTTCGTAAAATCACATGTGATTTTTTCAGACGTGAATCAAAAAAATAATCGAAAAAAAAGTTCTTCGAAAGTATATAGAAGTGCCCCTCTATAGAAAGATGATTTAATTCTCGTCGCGATGGTATGTTTCGTTTTGCGTAACGATTAACGGTTTGTGAGATATTTAATTTTAAAAAAATAGGATGAAAGTGGGTTTTTTAATTAAATAAAAATAAAAATTAATCTAAACCATTAGATGGAAATAAAATGGATAGTTGAGATGAAGTGGATTGTTCTTTGATTAGATAGTATAGGCTATCCTTTATTGTATTTGTATTTTAGGTTTGGTCACTAAGGCATAAACAGGTTCAAAACTAAAACTTTATCTTTTGTTTCAACTTTAATAGATTCTTATTCCATGCCAATGTGACATGAAAATGTCATATATGGTCAACCTCTTCACATTATAATGCATGTGTTATGGTGGAACATGACTGGACTTGAGCATGTGCAGAATGCTCAACTGCACAAGGCCCTCAAATTTCGAGGGGCCTCATGATTTGTAGCGAGAAATGGTGTTTTAGTTCAGGTTTTCACGCAACATAGATGAAAAGTGTAGTATAAACTTAACTTACGCTGAATTTGACGAATCTAAGTTAAACATCTACGAGTTTTAAGCGATTTAAAAGTAAACAGCAGGAAGAGTGTTGTGAATGTCATGCGGGTAAAGAAGATGATATCTGTGGGCAAATCTTATTATGCACCCTATAGTTTCTACACTTAACAGTAATGTTTCAGTTTTATTTCATAATAAGTATAAATGGGCTATAAAATTAAAATTTTCAATCAAGATTTTGGACAAAGTTTAAAAATAGTCCAATTTGTTTCTTAAGTGCTGATATAGGTTATATATGCTCTGTAACTAAAGGCTTCATAGGTGGTCTACACCGTTATCAATGCAATACATATAATTTCGTTAACACTGTTGTTCTAATGGGTCTTTAACGATCTTTTAAACTTGTACTTTGACATATATTAGTCTTTCATGCGACTAAAAAGGGCCGCTAAAGTTCACGGGCCGGCCAGGTGGAACATGTTGTAAAAGCTAGGGTTATGCGTAGCGGACAAAGGTTTATAACTTCAAATGATTTATAGATGATTTACCATCACATATTAAAATCATTAATCAATCAAAAGTTTAACCATAGTAGATGCTATTAGTCACTTATAACCATCAAGAAAATTATAGCTAACTGAACATATTTATTTCCTACTTTTTATAGGAAGGTACAAAACAAAATTATCTATTTATCTTCAAGCTATAACCGAATGGTACTAACTTTGTCATCATGTAGTTCTCTAAGACTTGAAGCAAGAAACTTAAGTAACAGCATGCACAGGTACCTGCAACACATCTTGGGCCCACAAGAGCTCAATAATTTTCTGAATTAAGAAGGTAGCAAAGTGTTCAAGAAAACAAATTTCTCTTAATACATTCATATGCCATTTGATTACAATCCATGTTTTTTGGCAATTTCATCTTCTGCTAAACAAACTTTTAGAAGAAGAAAAAGGAAGTAATAAGTAAGACAAATGTATATCCAGCTAAGATCCTGCACAAAACAGCAGACACTGGCCCAGAAAGTGATTTTCATGCATGTTTACCGCACACGCTATAGGCCTAATGCAGTAATGCACATCATTGTCGTTTTTTGTTGGATATATAGCAATTCACGTAGGTAATCCTAGGAACACAAGAGATTTATATATCAAACAAGAAAAAGTAGTGAACGATAAAGTCATTTTTGTAATCTTGAAGCAACTTATAATCACAATATGGAAGTTTCCATGGAGCTGAAACTTTTTAAAATGAAGGGAAACTTTGAACAAAGAAGAAACCTCCTAATGAAGGCAAACAAAGCTGTCTGAAAAATAATTTCCTATTTGTAGACGATTGAGTAATCTTAATGTTCATTATTGTGTGTATCAGAAGTTTTAGTGAAAAATGTCATACGTATTCCATTAGAGTCCGTTTAACACGAAAAGCCAGTGGTGGAACACGAAACTCCCTCTTTGCGTTGTAATGTAACCCCCGCGAGGGGGGAAACAAAGGGGGGTACTATGATCTTATATATAAGCATAAGGGAGTATCCCTTTGAAGATATTCCTCAAACTCTTTGTTAATCATAAGTTGCTCGAGAGATACAAAAATTTTTGAATATCGTTTTGGTTTTGTGGAGATCATGTTAGTTCCACCCCATATTTTAACACCTTTCCTTCTCTTTAAGCCGATGAGATGACTTAGAAACCTACATTCAGGGACGGACCAGGGACGGATGTAGACTATGAAAATGGGGGGCAAGTGCCCCCCATGCTCGTCGAAAAATTTGAGAATTTAGTGTAATTTTTTTAAAATTTTGACCTTTTTCCGACAGTGCCCCCCGCTCGAATCTCAAATTGCCCCCACTCACATACTAAAACATAACATTTAACACTTTAAAACCTTATAAATCCTTCATCTTTAAGTAATAATACTCGATTTATCATTTCGATCACAGTTTTTCTTCCACATTTTGTTGTTATTGTCAAAAAAAATAAAAAATTTGCCCCCCACATGCCATTTTTCTAGTTCCGTCACTCCCTACATTGTTCACTTAAATTCACCTGAAGGCCTAGAGTTTTCTCAGCCACACCAGCTTGAAGAATGGTACAACTCGTTCTTGTCAGAAGTAGCTTTTAGCACAGATGAGAGACCAAAGTTGGTTTATGCATACCGCCGTGTGATTACTGGATTTGCTGCAAAAATGTCTGCTGATCAAGCAAATGTGATGGAGAATTTAGGTAGAGTCTTATTTGTAAGCCCTGAAAAAAGGTACGAGTTGCATACAACTCATTCACCAAACTTTTTGGGCTTGCGCCAAAATACTGGTTTTTGGAAAGATTCAAACTATGGGGTGGGAACCATTATTGGGGTTATAGACTAGGGAATCACTCCTGGACATCCTTCGTTTAATGACAAAGGAATGCCACCGCCACCACCAAGATGGAAAGGCAAATGTGAGATTGCAGGGTGTAATAATAAACTGATCGGAATAAGAAACTTTGTTAGCCACGATTCTGCAATTGATAACAATGGTCATGGGACACAGACTTCAAGTACTGCCGCAGGGAATTATGTAGACAATGTGAGTATATTTGAACAAGCCAATGGAACTGCAAGCGGGATGGCACCGCGCGCACACTTGGCCATGTATAAAGTATGTCGTGATATAGGTTGTCCGAGTAGCGCAATCTTAGCCGCCATGGATGCAGCTATTGAAGAAGGTGTTGATGTGCTTTCAATATCGCTAGGTGGACCACCCCTACCCTTTTATACAGATAGTGTTGCAATTGGTGCCTTCACTGCCATACAGTCAGGGATATTCGTGAGTACGTCAGCAGGTAATTCTGGACCAAAGAATAGGACATTATCAAATGAGGCCCCATGAATCCTTACGGTTGGGGCAAGTACCACTGATAGAAGAATAAGGACAACAGTATATCTCGGAAACAAGAAGATACTTAATGGCGAAGCGTTATACCAACCAAAGAATTACAAACCAAAGTTTCGCCCCCTTGTTTACCCGGCTGAAAAGGGTTATTCATGCAGTAAAGAGTCATTGGACCACATTGATGTCAAGGGGAAGGTAGTATTGTGTGACAATGGTGTGGGAGTTGATATGGTTAAGGCACTTAAGTATGCTGGGGGAGCTGCTATGATTCTCGCGAACAATAACTCTACTGTCCAGACTGTAGAAGCATCATATCATATGCTTCCATCATCACATGTTGGTTACAAAGAAGGAGTTGAGATAAAAAAAGTATCTGAATTCGACTTCATCACCTGTAGCATCTATAATTCAACATGGAACTGTAGTTGGCGTAAAATCGGCTCCAGAGGTTACTGATTTCTCTTCAAGAGGTCCTAACAGTGTAAGTCCTGGAATAATGAAACCTGACATTCTTGGACCTGGTATTGGAATTCTTGCGGCTTGGCCAAAGCCTGTCGTTGGAACCAAAAAAATGTTTGCCTTGGATTTGGGTACATCAATATCCTGTCCTCATATCGCAGGCATAGCAGCACTTCTTAGAAGCACACACCCAGAATGGTCTCCCGCTGCAATCAAGTCAGCAATAATGACCACCGCAAGCCATGTAAGCCTAAGTGGCAAACCCATTGTAGATGAAAGAGATATTCCTGCAGATGTGTTTGCTATTGGCGCTGGTCACGTGAAAGCATCAAAAGCCAATGATCCTGGCCTAATTTTTGACATCCAACCTGATGATTACATTCCATACTTGTGTGGCTTAGGCTATACACCAAAGCAAGTTCAAACGATCGTTAAGAAGACTGTTTCCTGTTCAAAAACCATACCAGAGGCGCAACTCAACTATCCTTCTTTTGTGGTTGCACTAAAAAGAGGCGAGACTAAAACATACTCAAGGACAGTGACTAATGTCGGTAAGGGAAACTCAACATACACCATTGGTGATGTTTCTCTACCACAAGGATTCAATATTGAGATTAGCACTCATTCTCAACAGCTGAGTTTCACAGCACTGCACCGAAAGATTTCATACGAAGTAACATTTGCTCGAGATAGTAAGGATCATGTGAAAGGTCCATGGGGCGGAGGATATATGACTTGGGTATCTGGTAAATATTCCGTTAAAACCCCATTTGCCATCATGTACAATTGAATTAAGCAGTCCAAAGTGCTCTATTTGCTGAGATGCAACATCTATATATACTCTTATTTGAATGTAATACGATGGGAATGAATCAATAATGAAAGCTGGTTAATTAGAATTTTTGACAGACATGTTCAGTTCCATTATTTGTATTTGGATGTTATCATAAGTTTCCTTAGCTTAATGGGAAAAACTAAGCACGGTCTAAGTTTTTCTTTTTATGAATGGATTTTGGATGTTAAACCTAGCTTGTCACTCTTTTTTCATCCTACTCGCTGCGAATGAAACAATACGACCTTTCCATCTTTAAGTCAGTTGGAGAAGTCTATTAAGCAAATGTATGTAATCATGTATCGAGAGTAAACGTAGTATAGCGTTAAAATTATTCAAACAAAACAGATTTAAGCAGAAAATAAATCGCATGATTATACTGAACTAATTCCTCCAAGTTATAGAACAATGAAATGGACACATGCAACTACTCAATCACTATATCTGACTAGCCACAAAGATGAATACAGTTTTGTTTAAGTCAACCATGTGATTTTCCTCATCCAGATAAATTTTATTGCTTCAAGTATTTGGGTATAACTTATCTGAAAAGGGTGAAAAGTGTTGCATATTTTAGCATCACATATCTGAAAACAAGAGGTAATCCAAGTCACTTAATCAAAGTTAATGCTTGCTTTAGACATTCTCTAATTGCACAAAATTAGCACAGTTAAAAAAATAATACAAAAATAAAGGACATTATTTATGACTTATGAGTATACAGATTTAACAGCAGAGATGATGGCTTCATACAAAATCTTAAGGAAATAAACTATCGTAATGATCTATATTTTCATAAAATAAGATTTAGTATTTTTGACCCATGAAGCATCAAAGTTATTACAATTTCCCCATATATTTCAACGCAAACTATATTAAGGAGTGAGCAGGCATGGCGGTTGCACTTTTGGATGGAGGAGGATTAGTTAGCATGTGAACAACTTCCCTCATAGTAGGCCTAGCCGTACTCTCATCTTCCACACAAATCATTGCGATTTTGAAGACATTTACAACACTTACCAATGGATAGCCTTTGAGCCTGGTATCCAACACTGCTAGCACTGATGCCTCATCAGACGGCTCACAATGCTCCGATATAGTCTCCCGGACCCACCTCACTATATCCACTCCATCACCAAATTCCCCGACTGGCTTCTTGCCGGCTATCAACTCAAGAAGCACGACTCCAAAACTATACACGTCACTCTTTTCATCCACCTTTAACGTGTATGCATACTCTGCACAACACAGTAATACATACCGTTATTCGCTACTTACAGGAAATTTATCAAAAACATAAATTCTAACAAGATGTCATAGAAAAAATAATTGAACTTTTTTATGTAGCGGACGTTTTATACAAGTTGACTTTTTTTGGAGTTGGCATTTTAACAAATTATGCAAAAATGATACTGTATCATATTTCTGGAATAAATTCACTTCAAAAGAGAAAAGGCGAGTTTGCAAAATTGTTGATTCCTTTTGTTATAAACACAATGTGTAGGACATTTTATTAAAGAAATCTTATGTAATGTGGCTATGTTGATGATTTCCTTGTACTTAAGACTTAAAATAGTGTATTAAGTACAAAAAATGCATTAATTTTTACCTGGTGCAATGTACCCGTAAGATCCAGCAATCGAAGACATACACTCAGAACCACCCGTATCAATCAAGAACTTAGCAAGCCCAAAATCAGCAACGTGAGCTTCATAATCTGAATCCAACAATATATTGTTTGATTTCACATCTCGATGTAAGATCATAGGTGAGCAGTCATGATGAAGGTAGTACAATCCCTTAGCAGCCTCAACCGCGATTTTATACCTTGTTTCCCACTGCAAGTAAGCCCCTTTTGACCCATGCAAAATCTCACCTAAACTACCATGAGACATGTACTCATATATCAACAATTTATTCTCACGGTTGGATACATATCCCAACAATCTCACAATATTCCTGTGACGGATTTTCCCTAACGTTTGTATCTCAGCATCGAACCCGTGGTTTCTACCTATTAACCGTTTGATAGCTACATCAACACCATTTGCCATAATTCCTCGGTACACTATCCCAGCCCCACCTTTTCCTATAATGTTTTCATCCTTCAAACACTCAAGAACATCCTCCACTCTTATATCTAACCGCTGAAAGGTAGTTAGCTTCCATACTTTTGATCTCTCGTTCCGTTTGTTTCTTATTTTTACAAATGTCAATATGAACAACGCTACAATTGTGATTATAGCAATGGTCAATATCATAACCTTTGATGTAGTGAAAGAACTGCTCTTTTGTCCAGGTGTAGACATGATCGGACAGTGAGCCATTTGTGGTAAACAAAGGTTAGGGTTACCAGCGAAAATTGCGTCCCCAAAATCCTTTAACTGTCCGTCCATTGGGACTCTACCAGAGAACTTATTATACGAAAGATCCAAAACCGTCAAGCTCTTCATATGACCTAACTTAACCGGTATCTTACCTACAAGCTGGTTTCGCGACACATTAAGTATGTTCAAGTTGAACAAACTTAATATTCCCTTAGGAAACTCACCAAAAAAGTTGTTACGACTCAAATCTAAAGATGTAAGTTGAACACATGTATCAAAAGACTTTGGTATTTCACCACTGAGATTATTATCACTTACATTTATTGTGTATATCTTTTTAAGACTTAGCATCTCTTCAGGAATGTTGCCTACAAACTTATTAGAATCGAGAGATAAAGTTGCTAAGTTCACTAAACCACCAAAAGCTGAAGGTATATTACCGGTTAAATGGTTGTTGGACATTGAGATACTTTGAAGAGATTGGCTAGACATTTTGTTTGGAAGTTCGCCTGTGAAATAGTTGTCGTCTATTTCAAGCATTGTGAGTTGAGGCAAGGTGAAGATGCCCGCCGGAATAGTACCGTTGATGAAGTTGTTCTTGATACGAATTCTGGTTAATGAGTTGCAACTGCCGAGTTGTTCCGGTAGAGGGCCAAAGAAGTAGTTGTGCATTAAAATCAATGTTGTCAACCTGCCTGAAACCAACACCGACAGTACAATAAAGCTATTGTTAAAATCTAACATGAGAAATATGTTTGTATTCTATGTTGAAGAGAGTTTTAGTAGCTACGTTTTCAAATCACGACTGTTTTTTAATTTTTCATCTTACTTTTAATCACGCGATTAAATAAAAATTTCATTAATCTATGCGTTTTTTAAGGTGTCCCAATTTTTTACCAGCAGAGATGAATAGTGATATTTATGTTTACACATTGACATATATTCCGTCACACGTTTAGACATGTTAATCGTTTGTAATAAGTTATTGTTATTTGAGTACTGTGAAACTAATATTAATTTGGTATTTTGGATAATATTATGCTAAGTACGAACAGGTCAAATTATTATCAGATGATATAAAGCAGTTAATTTACAGAACTTCCAACAAGATCATTCGTATTATTCAGTGTTGTTTCATATCAAATGGATCCTCTTAAATGAACATTTTAATTATGTAGGAGTACTATTACACCAAAAATATTCCATATTAGATGATTGTTTTAGAGACACCTAGTGAAACATTAACTTTTTTTAAGCGCCACATATTCAATGATTATGATCTTCATACTGTTTTTTTAAACAAACGCAAGGAATATGTTTAGGCAATATTTTTTAAATTTTACGTACGTGGTACTAAAAAAGTAAAAAGCATCTATAGAAAGAAAAGAAAAAAAGCAAGCATATATTCAAAAATGTTACCTCCTTTGCATAAATCTTTTGGAATAGGTCCAGTGAGATGGTTGCCAGTAACATCGAGCATAAACAGCCTTCCATTTCGACCAAGATTCTCAGGAAGTTCGAATGTAAAATTATTCCCCCAAATCCCTAAAACCTCAAGATTCGGTAAATCACCTATGAACGAAGGAAGAGGACCGGCTAGACGGTTAGCAAACACGTTAAGCAACGTCATATTTCTCAGCTCTGATAAACTATCCGGTATACCGCCCGTTAGATTGTTATGAGAAAGATCGAGTGACATCAAACTAACTAGTCCTGAAAGCTCGGGTGGTATTTCACCCGTGAGATTGTTCCATTGGAGAAATATTGTGTGTAGCCTTTTTAGATTTGAAAGACTGGCAGGTATTTTGCCAGTGAGATTAGCAGCTGATATGTCGAGTAGTTTTAATGATGTTAACGAACCGAATTCAGGTGGAATTCCGCCTGTGTAAGTGTTGAAATATCCGAGATAAAGCTCTTCAAGAGTTGATATACGTGCTAAGCTTGATGGGATACTCCCGGATAGTTCGTTAGCTTGCAAACCTTGTGAAGCAAAACGTAAAAAATAAAATTAGTTTGTTGTATTGAGAAAATCACCAAGGCAACTTTTATAAGATGAAAAGAAAACCATTTTGAGGGTATAGCTACCATGCTGTATTTCCCAATGATATATTCATTAGTAAATTCTGCAAGAGCTAAAATATTTCTCGCAAAATTTATATTCTGTCACGATATATTATTTCTACTTAAATTTTTTACATGGAATACGGTTTGTCAAATTACAAACCTAGTATTTGTAAGCTCGGAAACTCAGAGTAGGCTTCCGGAATCTCTCCAGTAAAAAAGTTTCCGCCAAGATACAGTATTTTTAAATTCTTCAGCTTCACAAACTCGAGCGGCAACGTCCCAGTGAAGTTATTGTTATAAATGTCAAACGCTTCTAACTCCGTCATATCCCTCACCACCTCTCCAGGAAAATCACCACTTAATGAATTGGACGACAAGTTAACGAATTTAATCGACGTTAAATTAGAAAACTCAGCAGGAAGTTCACCAGTGAGGTTATCTGCCACGAGCGTAAGATTGACTAGCTTGTTCAAAACCCCGATTTCAGGCGGGATGGTTCCAAAGAGTGGAACGTATGATATCGTTAAGGCCGTTACACGTTGGTTTTGGTCACATGAAACACCCGAAAATGAGCAATGTGAATTTCCGGTTTTCCAGTCGTTTAATGCCGACGTGTTTGATGCTACCATTGAAGACTTAAGTTTCATCAAAGCATCAAAATCTGAAAAACCATTAGAGGATTTTATAAAAATTATGAGGAATATATGAAGTACAATGAGTTTCATTTTGTTTTTGGTGGAAGAACGCATAGAATAAATGAAGGGTGGTGTACGGCTTTTATAGTCTAGTAAGAGTTGTATACTATGTATTATATGTTGTATGTTTTATACTTTTATGTGTTTTGTGGATTTACACGGTGAAGTTATCTTTGTTCTAGTCGGATCTTATGATTGATGGGTAATGTGTTAACTGAGAAGATATACTATCTAGTTCTGCCTCTCTTTTGTCATCTAACAATATCGTGTTTTTGTAGGACCCTTGGTCTCGCCCTTTTGTTATCTAACAATAGTTTTTGAACCCTTGGTTGATAGTGTTTGTAGTTTTTGGCCCTCATACAGTCATTCCACAACTTCTGCTAATCCATTAGACCTTTCATTTGTAATTTAGGGGTGGCAGTCAGGACCAGGGCAGGCAGATTGGGGTCCGTATCAACCAATCTGAAAACGAGTCGTTTGTTTAATCATGTGGACGATTCCAGCCCTGATTTGAACTATTTATGCTACTTAGTACTCACCATGAACACGGGTCGAACATATATTTTACTCCTATCTTTTAAGCAAATGTTAGTCAACCCGAACACGACTTGTATAATCTAATGAATGGGATACGCTGGTCAATTCGTTTACCATCTGAACCCGTTTGTACCCAACTTAAATATGCTCACTTGCTTTTGTGTCAGGTTTATTTGTGTCAAGATTCGCAACCCCTAATTTGCATGCAATTGAAACAAAGCAATATAGTTTGAGATAAATGCACTAAGCTAGATTGTTGACGCATTTTATTTATTCTCATATCTTTTCTAACATCAAGTAACAAAAAGCACATACTAACATGTACCTTTTTTGTGACATGTACTGATGTACTAAAATAACTTGACTCTAAGGTCGTCATACCAATGATAACTCATCAAAATACACACTATTTAATAGAGATTTGTTGCGGGAGAAATATATATTTTCGATCTCACTTTTTCTGTTCAGTTTTCATCCATTGATCTCCGTGGGAAAATAACTAAATAAGTACTTAACAATCTGTTTCCAAATGGGTTTGTGGCATTTTAAATCCTATGTTAACTGAATCGCGCATTATATGATGATTGTATGGGTAAAAAGATGAATCAAGAAGACTCGTACCTAAATCATATCATCTTGTACTGAAACCGGCTATACAAGGCAAGGTACACACTCAAATTTGAGGCATATGATAAAAGTCAAATGTTTTTAACTATAGAAAAAAGTAAAACCACAAAGATACTATGAAAATGTACTTTCCATGCTTTTGATTACAATCAACCGATCATTATTTGTGAATAAGAGGATAAGCAACGGTTTTATTGGACCCAAGTAAAAGACTAGTGATGTCTATTGTCAGTGGACTAAGTTACCCTCAACCTGTTCTGAGTCTTATTTCAGAAGTCCACTCTCCAGTCCACTTGGTGTATGATCATGTTAACCAATAGCAACCACCATATTATGCTTGGTGGGCCTCAACTTCAGATAGATCAGTCTCAGACAAAGTGGTTATATATCTTAAAATCATATCTATGTTTCCATCACAAAAACATCATATCTAAGATACCGCTAGAGCAAAGGTTCATTCATGATATCAATCTATTAACTCGATGAAAACGAACAAAAACTTAGACTCCCTTCACTTGAAGTAATGATTGTTAGGGATCGCTATTGAGCCTGATATCCCCAACATATACACATGGCGATACCAATCTAAAACCAATTGGCAAAAAGATGACGTAGCCCATTAAACTTATATGTAGACATTTATTTATTTCATTTTCCGATGTGATATTGAGATTGCACCCTACAATGATTCTTCTCATTTCTTCGCTACGAACAAACATGCTTAATTACATGAAATGAGGCATTCCATTCAAATATAAGTTTTATGAATACGTTAGGGACTGAAACTACATTTTTTGAGTTGCATGCGAAATTAAACGCAGGGACTGAAAATGTATCCCGAAGTGACTAAAACTTGAAATTTTTTCATTATAATAGCAATGCATGTGAATCTCACCTTTAAGCATATCCAATGTGTTACAATGGTACGCCATTATAAAATAAGCAAAAAATTATACTTCGTTAGGTTTGGTTTAGTAAAGCCAATCCAACATACAAAAAGGTGATTCGGGCTTAATGCATGAAACTATATTTAAATGTATATGCGTGCCAAATTTTCTTTGCAATAACATATAAATATTTTGGAACGTAACAACTTTATTCCGTGGATTGTTAACTTTACGTGATGACTCTTGTATCGAATTCTCCGAATGTCAACGTTGTGATCCGTTACACGACATTGTATACCTCCGTAATAATGTAACTTAGAGAAAAATCTACAGTTACATCTTTTAAGGACATCCATAATCATGTCATTTTGTTTAGGTAATTATATATGAATCTAGACAATCAATTTGTATTCGTTCAATTGTCTTTATCTTTTTGCTAATTTATTTGCCTCTTTTTTTGCTTATAAAATACAAATGGGTAGTTTAATTATGTACCCTTCTATTGTGTACGAAAGATAAAAATATAGAAGTGTAATATAAAATTTCTAAAAGAAAGCTATAAATGTTGACTTTGTGAAAGAAAGATTATATAGCAAATGAAATAATGAATAAAGTGGTTTTGTGGAAAAGGCAAGTGGGCACATAATTGCTTCTAGAGTATCTATTCGACTCATTTCTCTATCGTTCAAAGCCACTACCATGGTGGGAAACAGACATTAAGTTCAAAGTTCTTACATTTTACGGATGTGTTTTCAGGAGAATATATATGTGCGAGTGCGTGCGACTGTCCACGCAAAAGTGTGTCAATTCATGTGACAATATAATACATATGATTGTGTGCATGTGTTTTGGTACGTGTATAAACTGTATTTGAAAACAATAGCAAAGGTAGGAAATCAGTGCACCTCTTCTCTTGTGTAGCTTAGACTAAACGTAATGAAACCTTTTGGTTTGGTTGGTCTTCACAATGTGAACGCGAAACACGTCCCCTCCCCTTTTTTTCATTCTTTTGGAATGTCACGCGACCGAACAAATGAGAGTGTTTGTGTGTGTGGTTTTTTTTTTAATTGCGGTTGAAGGATTTAAATTTACGTTAATCTAGTGAGAGAACACACCTCAAAACCTTTGAGGTAGGGGGTATTTATACCCATACGTTTACACCATACGAAACCATTCCCCTCGCAACTATACAAGTGATGCGAGGGAAAAGGATACGAACCAACAAAACATATGAAACACAATCTATCACTAATACAACATGACATAGTAGATCCTAGACCAATGATTTACACTTTTCATGCTCTACAATCTCCTCCCAAGAGTAGATCATTCAGGTCTTCTATGGATAGGCATATTGTTTGGCCAGCATCGAGCTCTAGTCTTTTGTTTCATTAGCTTCCATGAGTCTCGAAGGGTCAGTTTATCTTAGATAGCTTGTACCACTATGTTATTAGCTCCTACTGCTTCTCAGAGAAAACTTTTTTGCCTATAAGCAGCTTCAGCAATCATATTCTCCATCTTTTCTTTGATCCAGATCAACGTTCCAAAGCAGAACTTGGTAACTTCATTAACTCTGAATAGTCTTTTTCTGCTTCGTATGTGTTATGTAGACCGCACACAAACCAAGATTGAGATTCTCAAAGCAAGTCCATATGTTTTCCTTCTGTATACCCAGACAAACTAACATAAGAGTTATATTGACCTTCCTTTGATAGCTTTCGATCCCCATCTGAAAGTCTTCAACACGAGTTACTACAACGGTGGATCTCAGGAATATCTCTAAAGACTCGATAATGTCTTGATTAACACCCTTTTGTTGAAGCAGTCTATTCTTCTCGTGTATATGTCTTCAATGTCGTGAGGATGTAGGTTGATGTAGCCGGCGTTAGTGAATCTGTATTGTTGATTATTATATCTCTCTACATGATAATCTACAAATCCATGACGGTAGTGGAAGTCGGTTTTTAACTTTAATGTATCTTCTTATCTTGGAGAAAGAAAATACTCGGTCTCTGTCTTAGCGCTTCAGTTGCCTTAGCTTGAAGAAACCTTTACTATTTTCTTACAGATGAAAGATTCCAAGGAAAGCATATCTCTTAAATCTGTCGCGAGCGATCTCCGTCTTCACATACTTCTTAGCCAACACACTTTCTTCAAGAAACTTTTCAGTATAGTCATCGAACATGACATCTTTCTTTGTTGATGGTGTATACTTGGTTTTTCCGTAAAGCAGATAAAGCAGATTATTGTTGATGAAAGTTTTTGGTTCACGAAACTTGATCTTGCTTACCAGTGGAACAAGATCACATGTAAGAGGACCAGGTGCTTCTTTTCTTGGCCTAAGCATGTCTCTCATAATTACATGACCATACTCTTCAGGTCGAGCATTTTCCCATGTGTCTGGTGCACTAAATGCATTGGCAGTCTGCTGGTTGTCGAAATCTTTGTTATTTTTTCTTGATTTATCAGTGTAGAATAGTTTATCAAAGATTTCTTCACCTCTATCAGCAATTGGAGCATCTACAGGTATATCTAACCTAAAGTTATCAAAAACTTTTGATAATAACTGCTCTAAGGTTTTTGTTGCTTCAGCTTCATCTTCTAGATCCTCGGGTGCAATTTCTCTTTCTTCTAATCCCAAATCATCCCAAACATCATCTGTTGCCACATTTTCTGCAATATCTTCCAAATCAACCCCCTCGGGAGAGAGATCTTCATCATCTTCCATTGGTTATGATGACGAGGATGGATGTTGTTGTTGAGGTTGAGAAGGTGTTGTGTAAAGTGGAGCATTGGTTGCGGCAAATGATGTTTTCAATCTTTTGGAGGAGCGTTTCTCCCCTGCAGGATCATCCTGATTACGCTTCCTATATTGAGGTCGGCATGATTATTCTAACGTGACAACCCTTTTATTTAGCTTAGTTAAAAGATTAACTAGCTTTTTGCTTGACTTTGCCATAGTGTCTTGAACATCTTTGGATTCCTTGTTCTGGTAGGAGAAGACTACAGGTTTTGAGATAGGTTCCACAAGATCATTAAAGAGGCCAGAGTGTGCTACAACAAGCTATGGTTCTTCTAGGAGTTTATTCAGCATTAATTGCTTCAGTAACATCATATGATGTGAGGTAGAAGAACTGGCAGCATCTGCGTGTTTGAAATTATCAAACTTGGCTTCCATGTTTTCCTGGAATGTTGTTTCAACTGTGTGCAAGAATGCATGAGTTACCAGGGGCTCATGATCTGCTACATTCTCCTTTTTCCGCATGTCTTGTTGTAGTTGTTGTTGTAGCAGTTGAGATTACACACGTTGGTTAAGTAGGAGCAGAAGTTGGTACATTGATAGGTGTTGGTGGTGGTGGTGGTGTTGTTGTTCTTGTTGCTATTATTGTTGTTGGTGGTGGTTCAATGACGATTAGTGGATCATCGCTAGTTGAGATGTTTTCGGTTGAGTGCATGAACTGAACTTTAACACCACCGCCATATTTTCTATCTTTCCCTTCTTCATCATTATCACCATAAGGGTCAGACTGGTCATTCTCATTTAACTTATCAAGGTTGTCAGGATTGACAAACTTTGTGACTCCCTCGTTTGCAATAGTGTCGAAATATACATCCAAGTTATCATACTCATCTTCGTCCTGTTGATAGACAAAGCGAGTAGGCTTCACCTTCTTCCTAGTTGTGGTCTTTCTTATTGTCGTCTTTGGTTTGACCACATTACTAGGTTCTTCTTTCACCTTTGGTGTTGATTGAGCAAGTGCAGTTTGAACTTGTCGACCTGCTGCCCTTTCTACTTCTGTAATAAACTCCTTGTATACCAGTGAGTTCTTATCTATAAGGTCCAATAATTGACAAGGAATCTGCATGGGCTCCTTAGTAGTTGCCTTTGCATTAAGTTGGATATTGTGCATGAGGCAAGCTTCAACTGTTTCTACAACAGGTATTGTTGGAATGCGTTCTTTCTTGATAAGTTCTTCAATGAAGAGCTTTATGAACATCATATATGGTATATAAGTACCCTTAGCTTTCTTCTTCTGGTCATCCTTGCCATCCACCAATTCAAATAGCTCAATCCAGATAAGATAAGCATAGTCGTAATGGCATTAGTATATCACACCATAGAGGAGCTGATATATGCAGAGTTTGCCTGCATCTGTTCTGGCTTCTTTCCCATTAAGCAACAGTTCATAATCGTGAATAGAATAGCCCATCTAGATGGTAAGAACTATTTCTTGAAGTGTGAGATTATTGTCATCGTCTATTTGGCAGTGTCAAAGCCTAGATCTTTAAAGAAATTTACAAGTTGCTTTGAAGATGGTGGAGTTTGAAAGTTCGTAAAATCGTTGTAAGTAGCAGCAGGTAGTCGCAGCAAGGTGCGAAGAGAGTTGGAATTGATATCAACTGTGTAATTGCCGAAATTGGCTCTTAGGGCATGTGGTTTATGATCAACAACCAGGTGAACGGTGTTCCATAACTGTTGTATATGGATAGTCAGGATATTCTCAGTAGTTAAGAAAATAGCAGGGAAGATGAACTGATGTTTCAATATCTCTACTATGATAGGGTGAGGGCACTTAAATATTGCTGGAACAAATTTGTAGGTGTTGTAGAACCGTAGAGGGGGTGAATACGGTCTTTTCGACTTCTTTGAAGTTTATGAAACTTTAAGTCTCCAAGAAACTAAGTGGTGCAATGATCTACTTGATGATACATACAATAAGTAGATATAGAGAAAGAGAGAGAGACACCACGATATATACTGGTTCAAGATGGGGGGTATATCATCCGTATGTCTAGTTGCGAATCCACGACACCGATATTATTACTTTAGTATAATCCTTATGGTGGACTATAAACCGTATTACAACTTTACTCCATCGATATGCACTAAGATTCATGCTTACTAAGAAGAGCTACTCCCTACGGTATTCCGCCCTCAGAATCCATCCCTAAGAACCTGTGATTCAACTTTTCTTCTAGGATCACTAAGATCAACTAGGATCACTAAGAACTTTCCGTTGGAAGTATACCAAACACCAACTAGATCACCCAATGATCTAGGCTTGATCACTAAGATACAAGACTTCCCTTATAAACAAATTGAATGATAGTTGTTTGTTTTAAAACAAGTCCTAACCTAACCTAGAGACTCGATTCTAATAGAAAGGGTATGAGAAAAAAGACCCTCGACTACTAACACACAAGTGTGGATTAAGTATTTGTGTGTCTCTCTTACGGAGATGTGTTCTTCAATAGAATGATACATGAGATGTTAGGCCAATTGAGTGCCTAATTTTCTCTACCTAGATTTAAACAGAAATTAGGCTAAGTGTTGAAGACTCGCTGATGGACATCAGCGAGCAATGAAAGGACTCGCTTAAGCATAGCTTCAGCGAGCAACCTCAGTTGTATTCAAGTCAAAGACATTGTCAAGGAAGTCGAATATTACTTGAAGACATACTCATCAGCTGGGATGGATATCAGCTGGTATGTAGATGGAATACGCTGAAGGTTTGAAGAGAGTCAAGGGTGGAAATACCATGATGATCTTGTTACTCTTTGAAGATAAACACGCCGAACTTAACTCTTATCTCTAAGTGAGTTTAGGTGGGATTATTTGATAAAGCAAAATAGCGAGACAAAGTGTCTTATGAATTAAAGTCTACCTAAGTACGAGTTAGTGAAAGAAGTGAACAGTTGGCAAAACTATTGACAAAAGTATGGGCGAGATGTTTCCAAGAATGGGCGTGCATTAAATGCAGACATACTTCCACCACAGGGTTCTTGACACGTCACACCTACTTCCACTAAGGAAGCAACCTCGTATCACTATAAATAGGGAATGTCTTGAGTAGTAAATGTTATCACTTTTATTGTTGTCGTTATTATAGGCATTTACTACTTTGTCGAGCTTACACGATAGTCAGTTGATCCTATCAGCGGGTCTATATAAGTTCGCTTGTAAACTTGATAATCTCTCAACTTTACTTGTTTAAAGAGTAACAAGTGTGATTCATAACACTTTGCAATACTTTGATTCATATCAATAAAGCATTACACGATTTAAAAGTTATATCTTGTGTTGCATGTTTACTTTGGTGTTGTATATTTCCATATAGACGTGTAAATTGGGACTTTCAATTGGTATCAGAGCGGTTTGATTTATAAGACCATTTTATAAACCGTTCAAAGTTTTTAAAATTAAGATCCAATCATGTCTGGAACTATTCCACCACCTCAAGTTCTTAATCCTAGAAATACTGGAAACACTAATAGGTTAGAAAATGTTTTTGAACCCGATAATGCCAACAACAATGGTACAAACAATGTTATCAACAATGTTGTTGGTGAAGATGATCTCCCCAACTTCTTGATTCTAGGAGAGGCTCTCATGTCACAAATGTCCTGCAACTTGATGTGAAAGATTTCACTAGTTGGAAAGATAGGTTTTTAGTCTACCTTGATGGACTGGAACCTTTTCTACTTGAAATCTTAGAAAATGGACCATTTGTACCAAAATCTACTGCATCCACACCTGAAAACTTTCTACCTAAACCTCAAAAGCAGTAGACTGCTGCTAACAAAAAGCTTGCTAATCAAGATAAAAGACTGAAAAGTATCATTATCTCGTGTCTTCCAAATGACACAATGAAAGTTGCCATTAAATGTTCCACTACTAGAGAGATGTGGAATGATTTATTCTAAGTCACGAGGGACCATCTGAAATAAGAGATACCATGATTGCAGCTCTTAGACTAAAGTTCAATGCTTTCAAAGCACTTGAAGGTGAAAGGGTGAAAGAAACCTACACTATGCTAAAAATCTTGTTAAATGAACTTGAAAACAAAGATGTTAAAATCCCTCAAGCTAAGGTAAATGCCACGTTTGTTAACAGCTTACCAAAGAAATAGCTAAGTATGAATCAGACTCAGAGAGCTAATAACTCTATCAAGAATGATAGTCTAGCTACTCTGTTTGGCACATACAACTATGAAGAAGAGCTGATTGATCAAATCTATAAGTCTGAGACTAAGAGATTTACCATTCAGAGCTCTACATCAAAAGCTTTGATATCTAACACTTGTTCTCAGGATAGTGACTCGGATGTTGAAGAGGACACCAAGAGCAGCGGTGAGTTCTTGGCTGACCTGAATGTTGAGTTTCATGACAGAGCACTTCTAGCAAATCAAAAGAGATTCTACAAAAGATCAGGAAGAGTTGGTGCTAGTAGGAAACCCTTAGATAAATCAAATGAAACATGCTTTGCATGTGGGAAACTATGTCATTTTCAAAAAGATTGTCCAACCAACAAAACATCCTCACCATCTTATCCTTCTTCAAACAAATCCTATACCAAACTCAAATTTCACACAAATTCATCTTCATCACATCAGCACAATCAAAATGCTGATAATTGTCAAAAGGACTACAGGGTTAAATACAAAGCTCTTAAAGCCGAGTTAGCACTTCTCATCAAAAAGATTGATGTTGTGTCAAAGAGCAAAAGTGAAAAAGGGTTGGTAGCTGAGTCATTTGACTGGGATGAAGAAACTCTATCTTCTAAAGATGAGGGTGTTACTAAGGTTAAAGCATTTATGGATATTGCTGAGGATGAACCAGCTGTAGGAAAGACTAATGCTAGATCTAGTCAGTGGTAAATCATCATGAAAAAGGTACAAAGACTTCTTTTTATGAATGATGGTGATGAAATAAACATGTGTTGGATTATACAAATGTAGACCTCCATTATGTGGAAGATCAGAGGAAAAACTTGCTCAGCAAGTTCAACTTTCTTAAACAAGAGTTGTCCTCATGTAAATCTGAACTCATTGACCTCAAAAGTACTAATGTCCAAAATCTTGCCCTTCATCATGAGATTACCAGGATAAAAATTTAGAAAATGAATCTCTAAAGGATGAAATCTCTGACTTAAAGAAAGTCATTGAGAAATAGACCTCTAGTAAAGTCACCCTTGACCAATTGCTCACTAAGCAAATCCCTGCTAACATTGTTCGTGCCCTGGGTGGAAGAGGGAAAAGAAAAGAAACAGTCTCCTCAAAAGAGGTTTTGTTCACTAAGGGTGAGAACTCTCCCTCCGAGACTACACCTAAGGTCATCTCTGACACTCAGTCTGAGAGTGATAATCAGGAACCTCTACCTCCTTTACCTCACTTTCAAAGGCTGAGCCTATTGGTACATCAAATGATGTCATACCTCCTGCTGATTTATTTCAGACCTCTACAGTCTCTGATAAGACTAAACATGTCACTGAAAAGGAATCATCAGTTAAGATTATCAAGAAAAAGGCTCATACCAAGACACCATCTGTCCCTGACCTTAGTCCTGAAAGGAAAGCTGACTCATCCACTGAGCAACTTTTCCTTACTTCGATGAAAGAAGTAAAAGCTCTCTCTCAAACAAATAGCTCGGGCTCGAGTAACTCGTTAAAAGCTCTACCGGTTAATAACCCTACATTCAATGTTTCCATATTACAATTCAATAAGATTACAATTCATTCATATTATAATTCATTAACATTAATTGCTTAAAAATCATTAAAATTACAATTAATTTAGATTACAATTCCTTTAACCGATTATAATTCCTTTAAAAATATTTTACGAACCAAACAATCCCTTAATAACCAACTTTTCAAAGAAACGGTTAATATTTAAACAAAGATGTCAACCAACTTTGTGTTTTTCCCTAAAATAACCAAGGAAGAAAGTGCAATGTGTTTGTGTTTGAGAAAATCATAGATATTCCTGCTGATAAATTGATTATTTTTTTAGACATTGTGTATATTTTAAATTTAATTCATGAATATCACTTAATAACAACCTTAGCAAAACTCTCATAAAAACTCTGAGAAGAGGAATGAGAATGAGATGCTCACATAAATTCCAAGTGTTAAATGGGGGTGTTATTCCCAACTAGGAAGTTGGTGATATTGGTGAGTGATTGGAGAATATAATAAAGATAAGTGTGATGGAACATTTTAGGCGGAAAACCCCGACTCATCAATCTCCAATTGATATCTATCGACCAAATTTAAACTACGATTTAGAAAAATGTAACACAATTCAGCGTGTCTGATTGGATGCTTTATGATGGTTTGTTTGGAATGTTTTTAGTGGACCAAAACAGTATCAACGATACTTAATTGTATCCACTAAAAAGGCTTTCATGTGTTAGGAAATGGTCGTATTATTTTATTCAACGAATGTGAAATGCATTTGAAAAAAAGGGATAAGAATGCATGTCTCTCTAGCATTTCCATCCAAAAATTAGCCACTGATTAAATCGGAAAATGCATGCATACAAAATGCATCCTACCCTAACCTAAATTCCGGCCACAACCAGGGATGGAGCTACATAGAGCCGAACGAGTTCAATAAAACACACAGTAAAAGATTTGATCCTATAATCTTGGTACGAAATTAATACGATTTAACATTAATCTTCGTTTGAACCCACTGATATTGTACACAAACGTTACTAATTTTAGTTTTGAACTTACTCAACCATAAATGTGTTTAACTAGCAACCCGTTTGCAAGCCGTAGAGCATGCAAGAGAACGAGGTCGCGACTCAAACTATACACTACCTTGTAAGCTTCATGACGATCCTACCACTTTACAACGATTGAGATGACATGAGAAATAATAAGATAAGTTGATTAGAGAGAATCAATGGTTTTATTATTACTGATGACTTATTGAGCCAAAGTATTTCATTAGGTATGATGCGCGAAAGAAAACACGCTTACGTCTTGTTTAATATTGTTAATAATCTCCAGATAATAGCAAGTTTCACGTGATATATATGTATAAGCTCTTGGATGTTGATCTATTTAGTAAGATGGTGTTTTTCTAAAGTAATTACTGTATGCAAAATCATGACTACTTTTTGCCTGCTTGTTTTTACTTTCCGACAAAAATGAGAAGTTATCTTGTGATGTTAGGTGAAAACCATTTTAGAAATAGTACTTTTTGAGGGGAAAATATCAAAAAGTAAAATGTGATTAAACCATTTCAGCTGATTTACCATTTCATCATAAACTGAATCTATCTCTAGTTGGAGCATTCTAATCCGTTAACTAATAATTTTGAAGTTTACTGAACATTGCAAAAGTTTGAAACTAAGATTTTGCATTAGTGAATTACTTTGATAAAAAAAACTTTATTGCGACAATTTGGTAGTACTGATCGGCAATCTAGCTACCTTGAGAATAACTGTCAAATGACAGTTATTTTTTTGGGTAAAGGGACACTTCCCCGGTAAAATACAAATGACAGTTATTTAACTGCCATGTAACCGCCTTTTGTCTGCGGGTTATCTAGCGGGTTGTGATTACCCGGATTGGGTTTCGGCCCAATATTCTCCCTCGTAATCACAAACGCTGTGTCTTCAAAGTCTTCATTTTCGTTTGATCTTTTGAGCCACTTTTGAAATAATAGTGCTCCAAAAGTGTGTAATTGACTTTAGGCTTTCTTCATTTATTTTTCTTCGACTTGTTAGTCGTCCCATACGTTGTTTTCATAGTCTTGAATCATGTCCTCCTTCTCTCCTCTATATAAATTTCTCCAAACTTTGAGTCTTCAAGATCATAGTTCTTTAGCAAACCAAATACTTTTTATTTGTTGGTGTATCTTGCTAGATTTTCTTTGAGTCTGTTGAGCTTGTGGATGACATTAACAATGTTGGTTCTAGATCTTCTTACACAAGTGTTCGATGTTCTCGTCTTTGTTGTCTTTTGATCTTATTTTACGGGCAATGTGAGGCATAATGTTCATATTCATTCGCACATTTAACATTTTACTTTGCTGAAATCTCTAGGCTTTCTCATTTCTTCATTGTAATCTTGTGAGAAACTTTCTTCTTTTCCAGACATTTTTTTAAAAATTTGATTATTTGAATCTGATATAATATTCTTATAAAACCTTTGAAAACTTTGTTAATTCTTTAAAAAACTTAATAATGTAAATCTTAAAATCTTTTAAACTTTAAATTTTTTATAAAGCCTTAAATCTTAGAACTTTTAATCTCTTTTTAAAAAAAAAAAACCTTAATCCTTTATATATTACTTATCATAAACCAAATAAGTAAAATCTTAAAAAAAACTTTCTTATCGTAAGCCAAATAAGAAGTCTTGAAATTTTCTTATCATAAACCAAATAAGAAGTTTTGAAATTTTCTTATCATAAACCAAATAAGAAGTTTTGAAAACCTTAAAATTCTTAAAGCTTTATATATTACTTATCATAATCCAAATAAGTAAAAAAATCATAAAAAATTTCTTATCATAAACCAAATAAGAAGTTTTGAGATTTTTTTTTAAAATCGAATAACCTAAGGTTAATTACTCCTTAAGAATTATTCTTCCAATATAGTAGGTAGTAAAATTTCTCGACTACTATATTTCTATCTTCGGTTTTAGGCTAAGTTACTAATCTAGAATTAAGGGGGTATTTATCGTCAAATACTAAAACCTATAAATCTATATAAACTAAAATTTTATATAGAAAATGAAAAAAAAGAAAAGTGGGGGGGTGTGTTTTTTTAAAACCTTGTAGGGTTAAGAAACCCTGGTGCCCCTTTTCTTTTGTGTCCGCCTCTCTTATTTGTTTGGAGATCTTCTCCTTTGTGGAGTTCGTCTCTGTGAGGCCTTCTGCTTCTTCTCTTTTCGTCTGGTGGTTTTCTCCGCCGACTGAGATGGCGATTGTAATCGCTCTTCTCCTTCTTCTTGTGTTCGTAACCACGGGCTCCCTGATTTGTTCGTGCGAAAACTAGGGTTTCGCAAATTGGGGATCTTGCTAAAAACCGCCGTTAATATGGGGTTTTTCTTTGGATAACCGTGAATCAACTGATGATTCACTCGGATTCGAATATCGATTCTTCAAAGAGGTGTGTTTGTTCCTTCTTGATGTTTTGATTTCTGTCCGTTTTTGTGATGACTTTCGTTATCCAAGTGTGGTTTATAATTCTGTTTCGAATCTGAAAAAGTGCATAACCCTTTTGATTTTTCGGGCTTATAATTTTCGGATTATTGTTTTGATAAGTTTGCAGGGATGAAACCCTTTTGTTGCTAGTGTTTATACACTCGGTAGCAATTGTTGGGGTCTTTTTTTTTTCGAAGATTTGTTTTAAACACAAAGATGATTTTTTGATTTTGTGTTTCCTGATTGAAATCTTTTTTGAAAGATTTGGTGCGGTTGTTCTTTGATTCGAAACTGGAACACAAAAATGGTATATGATGAATCCTGCTCTGATACCAATTGTTGGCCTATTTCTATGGATCTTTAGTCATCAATATACCAGAAACAAAAAAAATCTGAATTTTCTATTAATCATTCATCATTGTCATCATACAGAAACGTTTACAATTTTCTGTTCTATTTATATGAAATGAAATGGTACAATCTAAAAGTTGTGTCGGTTGGTGAACCGATGTGTCCCTTGAGAATAACTGTCAAATGACAGCTATTTAACTGCCATGTAACCGCCTTTTGTCTGCGGGTTATCTAACGGGTTGTGATTACCCGGATTGGGTTTCGGCCCAATAGATTTACCATTTCATCATAAACTGAATCTATCTCTAGTTGGAGCATTCTAATCCGTTAACTAATAATTTTGAAGTTTACTGAACATTGCAAAAGTTTGAAACTAAGATTTTGCATTAGTGAATTACTTTGATAAAAAAAACTTTATTGCGACAATTTGGTAGTACTGATCGGCAATCTAGCTAGAAGTTCTCCAATGCATCTCCACCTGAAGCCTGCCATTCTTCGAGTCAATTAGATGGTATTTCTCATTGATCCGTTTGTTTTCCACGACATCCCCAAGGCTTATATCAACATAGCCCAACGATTCCTAAGAAAAAAGACATGTTAAAAACCATGAATCTTAATCACAAAAGTTATGGATCTATTTTACCTTTGGATGTATTAGGCCCATCCTTTTTGAAGTACTAACGACTTCCAAATGCATTTTCTCGTTCGTTGGTGGATCTTCTAATGTAAACGTGAACTCTTCATCCCATCTTGGATCTCGGTTCTTCTTCACAGGCTATAAAAAGATCCAAAAATGTTACTACCAAACTGACTAAATTTAGAAGGAAAAACAAAAAGACAAACCTTGGTTCTTTTTTCTTCACCATGGAAAAGTATACGAACAGAAGGATTTGTGTGATGTTTTCCTTCAAGATCTTCACCTTCGTGGATTATAACTACGAGCAAACCTCCACCCTCGGGGGTTCCTACAGGAGCCTTTTGCATTGCACTTGATTCTTCTATATCAGTTGTCATTTCGTCTTCAGCAAACGGTTTGTACATCACTTCAACCACTATTTGGCCCCGTGATTTCTCATTTTGTGTATCGCTTGGGTCCAAATTCTTGAGAAGATCAAGAGTTAGTGTCTTCGGTTCTTCAGGAGTAAGATCTTTTAATGGCACAACATTGATCCCCATTTTATCATGCTTCCCTACCTGCATAACAAAGAACAATCAGACCTTTGACTTTTGAAGTCAACCAAGTACCACCTCCGTCCGAATTTAGTTGTTCACTCTTTAAAAAGTTGCAGCAACTATACATTACTAAAATTCAGAATGTCATTTAGCTTACTAAAAACTGCATCAATTGCACATTGTATACATGTGAACAGTTATTTTTGGACGGAGTAACATTTCAGTCAAACATACCGATTCCCAGTCAAACACCATGATTTCTAGAGCTTGAACTTCAGGGTCCTTCACAACTAGATTAAATTCTTCATTCCATTCAGGATTCAAGTTCTTGTGTTTAACCGTCGTTTTCTTGGATGGAAGCTTGTCATCAGTTAACTTTAGTTTTGCATAAGGATCAGAAGCACCCAAAAGATCTTTCTTTTTAAGCTTCATTGCCTTTATAACTTTCACATTCAACATTCCAACGGGTCGCTTCATAGCTCTGTCAATTGTGAATGTCAATATTTCTTTATGTATGTCTTAGTGCAAAATGGAGATTTAAATTAACCAATTACTTACTTTGTTGGATCCAATACTGGCACCTCGAGTACTTTTGGCCATAAATACATATTTGCAACCTGGTCTTTGATTAGTTCCTGAAATATATATGATGGGTTCAAGTCACAGAAATAATTTTTATGCCTCCAAGTTGTACATATAATCTTCAGGTCTCAGATTGTCGTTAAATAAGCTACAATACCTGAACAAATCCATACAAGCCAGGAATCGACATAAGATCTGCCCCGCCTAATTTAATGCCAAAATCAACATGAGGCTGAAAAAAACACATAGATGTTACTATATGTATTGTATTTTAGCTTTAAAGTACCAAAGTCAATAATCAAGGGACACCCGTAACTATGGTTAGAAAAAATGCCCACCTTGTCCATAAGGGAAACTAAAATTTTACAAAAACATGGGAAAGTCGGAACCAATGGCTTTAAAGTGATCCTTGGTGAAGCAAATACTTGCAAATCAACTACTTGAATAGTGGGTCTCAATCCAAATGCCTTTACACCTACAAGAATATTAGGATTTGCTGCCCATTTGAAGGAGGGTTCTATAATCAACTCCTTTTCATCAGTAGTATAAACTTTCATTCCTGAAAGAAACGAGCTTCGTAAACAGAAATATATAGATATATAACATTATAAAATCAAGAGGTTTCTTGTGTTTAAGATTTAACCTTGAAAAGTAGGCGGTAATGAGCCTAATGTAAGTGAATCAAATTCGACTTCATCGATTTTGTACTGAGGAGTCTGTTCTTTGATCATAGGTTCTGTCGTTGTAAGGATAGTTTTACAAATTGCCTACAATAAACATTTAATGGTGATGATTATATCTTGTTCAAATGTAAAAGTTAAAAAAGGACGCGAGTAATCAAAGGTACCTTGTCTAAATATGGCCACATTAGTTCAATAAACTTGTTAAGCCAATCAACCTATGGATGAAAAATGAACATCCCACTAGATCATAATTACAAATTTGGATAACATAACATATGTAAAGAGATGCTTATAATTTAATAGAACATACACGATCATGGTCAGGATTTTTGACCCAAATTGGTATTTCCGGGAACATTCTTTGCAGGGTCGCCTCATCTTGCTCAACCAAAGGTCGAATTTCTGGAGTCTTGATGATGCAAGGCAAACAAATAACTATCTCAACTTATATATCTACTACTCTATTTAGATATAAAAGAAAACATGAAAATAGTCATTAAATTAGTATCAATAGTAAAGATATAAGAAGTAACCTCAACATCAGATGATTGGATGTAGAAGAAGAAAAAATAACCAATCGCAAGTCCAAGTATGATTCCAATCCCAAAACCAAAAGTGCCCATAATGGTGCTTATTATACCCATCTTCGAACGTCTATCGAATCACACACAATTTTTTTTACAATTCTAACAATTGTGTGACCTCAAACAATTAATCTAAAAAATCGATAGCGTTTTATCATCCAAACATCCTTACATATTTGTATAGATAATGGCTCAACTTTACCTACATTACATGACAATTCTTCACATACATAGGCAATTGTGATTCGAAATTGCCTAATTATAAATAGTTTTGTTGACGGATCAACGTTTTCAAAATCCAAAAAAGGAAAAAATAAAGATCAAAGACTACATGAACATGAAACCGCAAACACAAAAACGGGAAATCGAATAATCCCAAGCGATATTTGTTTTATGATTTCCTAAAAAAATGTAGTAACATTTTAGTACGAATCATACGTATGGTGATAGTACTACAAAGAAACTGAAAGAAAAAAAGGGGTGAAAATGTAGTTTTCTATATATGGAAAACATTTATTCATGTTATGCATGACGAACAATTATCGTGCATTAGATCCATATACATAGGATTGATTTGAAATGTCTTTAACAAGCAGGATTACCCGCCCGTTACTGCGAGCGTTAATTTTTCGCGCGTTGTTGCGGGTCATTTATTTTTGTTTTTGTTTTCTTTTTTTTAATTTTGTGCGGGTTTATTTTTTCGGTCTCATGTTTAATAGTTTGTTTTTTTTCTTATATGGGCATATGTGTTGGGCTTTATGATTAAAGGTTTCGTTTTTTGGCTATACCGGTTTTTTTTTTCAAATATAATTTTATGGGATAATGCAATCTAAAGATGTACGTTTGTGACTTTGTCGATTATTTTAAAGTTATTAGGTGTCGAAAATGTTTCTGCATATATTTTTTTATCTGAATAAATCGATACATTTGTAACATTTTTTCCCATATTTTGTGTGAACAATTTAAAAAAAAAAACCAATTGGGCCGGCCCAAAGTTGGAGCCCAAAAAGCTAAGCCAAAGTGGGAGCCCAATATCACGTGGCCACTGTAGCAATGAGGAGAAAACGACGGCGTATTCAACCTCAAATGTGTAATTATATAATTATCGGTTTTTGTGGTTTTTATGTTTTTTAGAGAAATGGGGATTGTTCGCATGCATCTTTCGTATTCAGTTTTGTTTCAAGGTGACAAAACGGAAGTTATTAAGTTACTAGTCACTTAATTCTTTGGTGTAAATGTACTTGTTTAACAGTGTTTTTAGCGATGTTTTATGTTAAATTTGCAGTCTGAAGTTCAGAGGCTAAATATGTCAAGCTTCAAAGTTGGAGGGCCTCTATGCTTTTCCTCTGCCTATATAAGCTCCCTTTGGAGCTAGGGTTTTGGTATCCCCAATATTTCACTCTTCATCTGTTATTACTCTCTCTTCTCTTCCAATCATTCAGTCACGTACTTTGACCTATTAAAGATCAATCTTCTTATTCAATCTTTATGAGTGTTGAGAGATATTTGTAAATGAATAAGATTGGAATCCACCTAGTGGGGAACAATCATTGTCTTTGTAATCGTTTGACTATAACTCGTTTGAGGAGTAGTCTTCTTGTAATACTTTGATTAATAAAATAGCACAAGGGGAGGTTGGTTGTGTGCATTTCCTAGTGTTCTTGTGTTGATCTTGATCCTGATTACATGGTATCAGAGTCAGGTTGCTCTGAATCGTGATTTTTGGTTTTAGGGTTTGCTGAAGAATTGGGGGTTTCTTGATCTGGTGGCTTATTCCTAACGGCAATATTAAGATCCGGTGTACCTTGGACAGATCTAGAAAATTGTTGTGATTTTGATCAATTAGGGTTCTTAAACCCTAATTTGAATATGTGGGGTTTCTCTGTTCTTGGTATTTCTGGGCTTATTTTTGCTACTTGTAGCTCTTGACTAAGTGAATCAAGAGCGCAGGTGGTTAGTATCTATGTTTTCGCTACCTTTGTAGCACTGTAAGTATCTCTTTTCTATTAAGGCTATGTTCCTTGTTAAGAAGGTGCAAACGGGTTCGGTTAACTCCTTGACCCTTCAGCGAGACTGGTGTGGATACCTGCTCTGGCCAACCCCAATCTTCTTAATGAGGATCTAAATAGTCTTGGGTGTGAGTATACTTGCTTAATTATCTGATTTGTGTTATCCGCTCTGCATATTTGTTTGCTTATGCTTTTAAGCTGTTATATTTAAAAATATTTTTTTTTGTTCATAATGGTTCGATGCTATTGCTAGTGGTATCTAATGTTGGTGATTGCATTAATAATTTGGACTGCTGGTATCCCTTGTATTGTGCCAAAATAGTGACAATAGTATTCTGCCCTTTATTCCATTTAAGCTGATTGTACTAAGTGAAAATTACAGAATTTGGTCTGGTGCTATGAAATTAGCTTTACAAGCTAGGAATAAATATGGCTTTGTTGATGGTAGTTGTCTAAAAAAGTCTTATGCTACCAGTGATGTGCTATCTACTCAATGGGATAGATGCAATGCTATGGTTATGACCTGGATCATGAATGTTGTGTCTCAAGATGTTTACATGGGTCTGATATATTTGAAAAATGTTGCTGATGTCTGAAAAGAGCTAAATGAAACATATGATAAGGTTGATGGTTCTGTTGTTTATAATCTTCTTCAAAAAATTAATTCTGTTAAGCAAGGTGGTAGCTCAGTTGCTGATTATTATCATAGACTTAACTCTCTTTGGAAAGAATTAAGTTAAGTGCAATTGTGATGCTAGTAAGGAATTACGATTGCATCAACAACTCATGAAGTTGATGCAATTTCTAATGGGTCTTGATGACTGCTATCAACCTATTAGGAGTTCACTTTTGACAAGAGATCCCCTTCCTGAAGTAAAATAAGCTTATAATGTAATTTTTAGGGAGGAATCACATAGAGGGATTCCTAAGACCTCGGTGTTGAATCTAAACAAAATGCTACTTTTTTTGCTGTTAAAACTTTTAACAACAATAGAAGACAATCTAATAACAATAATAATTTCACCAGAGGTTCTACAAGTAATGTGAACAGAGGTCCCAATCCTAATCTGAAATGCACTAATTGTGATAAAATTGGTCACACTGTGGACAGATGCTTTGAGATTATTGGATATCCTCAAGGATTTAAGAAAAATTCTAATTCTGGAAAACAAACCTTTAATGCTAATGCTGATGTTAAAATGAACTCTAACTCTGCTTCTAGTTCTTCTTCCTCTTCTGGTTTTACTCCTGAACAGATGCAAAAACTGCTTAATATGATCAATGATAAACCTTCTGGAAGCATACATGCCAATATGGCAGGTAGGGCTTCATTCTTTAATGGCAATGTCTGGTTTAATATTAACTTTTCAAAGTTTTTCTTTGCCAATTCTAGTTTATCTGTCAATGGTATTACTATGGGTTGGATCACTGACTCTGAGCTAATCAACATTTAACTGGTTCTACTGTTGGGATGTTTAATATTGTTGAAATTTTTGATCTTAAAATTTCTGTAGGACATCCTAATGGTACTCTTGCTACTATCAGTCATGTTAGAAACTTAAAATTATCCAATAATGTCATTCTTTATGATGTTCTTGTTGTTCCTGGTTATTTTGTCAGTCTCTTATCTGTTAACAAGCTTATCAGAGACAGTAAAATGTTTGTTGGTTTTGATGAGAATAAATGTTATATCCAGGACTTGGAAAGGGAGAAAATTCTGAGGACTGGTAGTGAATCTGATGGCCTATATCTGTTTGATGTGAATAAATCTAATAGTATAGGTCAGTCCAATATGGTTATGACATTTCATGTTTCTAAAGTGGTGTGGCACAACAGACTTGGTCATCCTGCTGATCAAGTATTATCTGTGCTTAAGAAAGACCTGAATATCTCTAATAACACCTGTGTTTCATTGTGTGAAATCTGTCAAAGGGCTAAACAAACAAGGGAACCATTTCCTTTGTCTGATCACAAGTCCAAGACATTAGGTGAACTTGTTCATCTAGACTTGTGGGGCCCTTACAGAACTCATAGCACAGAAGGATATAGATATTTTTTTACTATAGTTGATGACTATTCCAGGGCTGTATGGGTTTACTTAGTAAAAACTAAGGATGATGTCTTTGATGTGTTTGTATCTTTCTTAAAATTGATTCATAATCAATTCAATATAAAAGTTAAAGTTGTTAGATCTGATAATGAAACAGAATTTGTTAATAAAAAAATGTTCAATATGTTTTCTGATCTTGGTATATTCCATCAGACCTCTTGCACTCATACACCTCAGCAAAATAGGATTGCTGAAAGGAAACATAGACACTTGCTTAATGTAGCAAGGAGTCTTATCTTTCAGGGAGGAATTCCCTTAAGATTTTTGTATGATTGTATTCTAACTGATGTTTACCTTATAAACAGGCTGCCTTCATCTGTCTTAAATGGATTGTCCCCTTTTGAGTTGGTTTATAAGAAGAAACCTAATCTTTCCCACTTGAGGTCATTTGGGTGTCTTTGTTTTTCAACTATTTTAAACAATCATGATAAAATGTCTTTTAGATCTAAAAAATGTGTTCTTATTGGTTATTCAACTAATAAAAAGGCTTATAAACTGTTAAGTCTTGATTCAAGAAATGTCTTTTATTCCACAGATGTAAAATTCTATGAAAATGTCTTTCCTTTTAAACAAAAAAACTTGTGATTCAACAGGTGTGGATACCACAAGTGATGTTGATCACTTAAAATTTTTTGATAGCCTGCTTCCTCAAAGCCCCAATGATGATGGGAGAGATTCATCAGTTGAGGATGGTAGTTTGCCACACTCTGAGGTTCAGTCTATTCAAGAAGAGACCCAGAGTGATGGGCTTACTGCAACCCAAGTTGATGACCAAAAGTGGTCTGAGGGAAATTCTCAAAATTCTATTCCCACTCTCAGCCCAACTCAAAGTAATGATGAAGTGCAGACACCTGTATTAAGGAGGTTTGAAAGACTGACCAAAATTCCTGTTAGGCTAAATGATTATGTGCTCAACTCTAATGTTAAGTATGGTATTGAGAAGTATGTAAAATATTCAAACCTTAACACTGCTAATCTGTGTTTTGCAACCAGTTTGAATAAGTCTATTGAACCTAACTGTTTATCTGAAGCTATGTCTGATCCAAATTGGGTAGAGGCTATGAATAATGAAATAGAAGCTCTCAATAGAAATAATACTTGGACTATCTGTGATTTACCTGTTGGTAGAAAACCTATAGGAAGTAAGTGGATATGGAAAATCAAATACAAAGCTTCAGGTGACATTGAAAGGTATAAAGCTAGACTTGTAGCCAAAGGATTTAGCCAAAAAGAAGGCTTTGATTATGATGAGACTTTCAGTCCTGTGATCAAAATGAGCACTGTTAGATGCATTATTGCTATTGTTGTGACAAATAATTGGACCTTATATCAATTAGATATCAATAATGCTTTCTTATATGGTGATCTTTATGAGGATGTTTATATGACTCTCCCTGATGGATACAATGATAAGAACAAATCTAAAGTTTGTAAGTTGAATAAATCTTTATATGGGTTAAAGCAAGCCCCAAGACAATGGAATGTTAAGCTAACCACTGCCTTGGCTAAGCATGGCTTTGAGCAATCCAAATTTAATTATTCTTTATATACCAAGCAAAATGGTGATAAATTCATTGCTTTACTTGTATATGTGGATGACATTGTTATCACTGAAAATGATGATGCTGGTATTAAGGAATTCAAAGTTTATGATTAAAGACTTGGGTGTTTTGAAATATTTCCTGGGTATTAAGATTGTTGAGAATGATCTTGGATTATGCATGTCTCAAAGAAAATACTATCTTGAGCTTTTATATAAATATGGTCTACTTGCAGCTAGACCTACTGATATTCCTCTCCCTGAGAACTCTGTTCTAAGCTTTAAAGAGACTACTAATGATAAGTACTTATCTGATTTCACCACTTATCAAAAGTTAGTTGGTAAACTGATATATTTGGCTAATACCAGACCTGACATTAGTTATGTTGTTCACTGCCTGAGTCAACATATGCATAGCCCTTTGCAATCTCATTTTAAAGCAGCCTTAAGAGTTTTGAGATATCTCAAAGGCTCTCTAGGATGTGGTATTCAATTTTATAAAAACTCTGATTTAAAAAACAAAGCTTATGCTGATGCTGACTGGGCTAAGTGTCCTCTGTAACTGGGTTTTGTGTTTTTTCTAGGGAAACTCTGGTTTCATGGAAAAGTAAAAAACAACCTACCATTTCTAAGAGTTCTTTTGAAGCTGAATATAGAAGCATGTCTTCTGCTTCTTGTGAAGTTGTTTGGTTGGGAAATTTGTTACATAGCATTGGTTTGAAGGACTTGTATCCTGTAGAGTAGTTTTGGACTCTTAGTCTTCTGCTATTCAAATTGTCTGCTATCATGTCTTCATGAATATTGACAAGCACTTTGAGCTGTTGGATTTCATTTTGTGAGAGAGAAGTTTTTATTGGTTGTTATAAAAACTGTAAAGATCAGTTCGGATATGCAAACTGCTGATATCTTTACCAAATTTATTGGTATTATGCAACACAATTTGTGCTGCAGAAATCTTGGAATGGTTTATGTTTTTGTAGGTGACTTAGTTGAAAAAAATTCAGGGAGGAAAAGACACGTTCAAAGGAAGAAAGAAAAAGGCTCATTCTCAGGATGATGCTGGGTGGATGTTAAATTTGCAATCTGAAGTTCAGGGACTAAATATGTCAAGCTTCAAAGTTGGAGGGTCTCTATGTTTTTCCTCTGCCTATATAAGCTCCCTTTGGAGCTAGGGTTTTGGTATCCCTAATATTTCACTCTTCATTTGTTAGCACTCTCTCTTCTCTCCCAATCATTCAGTCACGTACTTGATCTATTAAAGATCAATCTTCTTATTCAATCTTTATGAGTGTTGAGAGATATTTGTAAGTGAATACAATTGGAATCCACCTAGTGGTGAACAATCATTGTCTTTGTAATCGTTCGACTATAACTCGTTTGAGGAGTAGTCTTCTTGTAATACTTTGATTAATAAAATGGCACAAGGGGAGGTTGGTTGTGTGCATTTCCTAGTGTTCTTGTGTTGATCTTGATCCTGATTACATTTTAAAAACCGGGTCTCTAATCGACTCGGTCGAGTCATCGGATCACCAGGTTATCGTTTCAAAAGATTCGATCAACGAGTCAACTCGGTCTTCCACAACAAAAAAAATAAAAAATGTTTGTCATGATTATAAAAAAAGTACATATAAAATCATTAAATATTTCATATATTGAGTATAAAAACTACTCCGTATTTACTAACAAATATAACATGTAAAATTACGTCGCAAATATATACAATTAATATGCTTTATTTGTAAAAAACACGAAAAAACCGAAACCCGGTCGTGTCTCAAGAACCGGGTTGACCCGGGTCGCTTCAAACCCGGCGGGTCTAACCGGGTTTCGAAAATATGAAACCCGGTTTAAATTGATCTGTTTTTTCGACCGGAACCGATTGAACCGGCCTGGTCAAACCGGGTTTCAAAACACTGGTTTTTAAGGCTTGCATATTTCTACTATGTGCGTCATTTTTTTAATTTTTTAATTTTTGGTTTATTGGGTTTTCGAGTTGATATTCAAAGCCGACTCATCATATGATGACTGCTTTTTTGATAGTTCGGAGTCTACGCAAATGAACTAAGATAGTTACCAAATTTGCTTTACTTTGACTTTCAGCTATCCATAATTTATTTGGCTCGGCTTATCATTCACCAAAACCTAAACTCTCTGCAGTAGTAAAAAACCAATCGAATAATCAGTTTTAATAAGCAAATACCAAACACCAAACACCAACTCAGTGAATATATTTGTTTGATTATAATCTCAAGCACAGGGGTGTCCATCGGTTCGGTTATCGAGTTGTACAGTTTATTCGGTTTCGGGGTTAAACCGAACCAAACCGAATTCAAATTGAACTAAACCGAACCGAGTAACCAAAAACCGAACATAATAATCGAATAACCCGAATTACATATTTTTAATCATTTATTCATTTAATTATATAGATTTTTAGCATAAAAAAATTTCAAACCTAAAAGTCTTATATTTTATATTAGGAAATAGTTTTAATGTTTTTTATATAAGTATATTAAAATTAAAAAATGTATATATTTATCTGAATTCGGTTTAGGATTTTCGGTTTGGTTCGATTCGGTTTCATTTTGCCAAAACTATATCCAAATCGAAAACCAAATATTTAATTTGATTCGATATTGGCAACTTTGATCCGGTTATAAGTTTGTTTCAATTTTATTCGATTTGGTTCATTTTCAGTTTTCAATTTATTCGGGTATTACCAAAGAATGAACACCCCTGCCAAACACCTATTAAAAAAATGACCATATGTTGAAATGTATCTGCTAACAATTGGGGCTTAAAGCCCGGTTCAATTGAAAATCAGCTCTGGGTAATCCAGTGGTTATAATAATTGGGCCTATAAGCTCACTCATAAATAAATTATAATTATATAAATATTCATTTCTTGTATAAAACGCAGTCGTTTCGACATCAGGCAAAAACCGGCTAAAAGTAAAAAAATCACGCCGGCCCAAAATGATAAAAAAAAAATAAGTTACAAAATGAACCTTCAAGTTTTAACTATTTACGACTTTTTTACTTTATTTAGCAAATATATAGCACATATCTACCGATTCATTCAGATAAAAAAATATCATCGGAAAAATCTTCGAATTGCGAACAAAACGAGCCCAATATTGCAATGCTTGACATACGTATGATTTTATAAAAAATGTTGAAGTTTAATATAAATAGAAAATAAAACTTACAAAACGTATCCTCAACTTTTAACTATCTACGACATTTTTATATAATAAACTTTATTTCTCAAAAATATAACACATATCTATCGATTTTTTAAGAACAAAAAATACCCGCGGAAAGATCTTCGAATTGCGAACAAAACGAGCCAAATATGACAATGCTTCTGACATACGTACGATTTTATAAAAAATGTTTAAGTTTAATGTATATATATTTAAAAAAAGACTTTTAAAACACACCCTAAACTATTTAATAACTTTGAAATAAACGACATGAGCCAGGAACGTACAATCCGGTGAAAGTTTAAATCATATAAATAACCTATACTTTTTGTTATTGAAGACTGTATTTAGAAACAGATTTTCCATTCATATTCATATTTATATACATACTAAAAGTCGTTCGCTCTATAAATAACGTATCCGTGATTGTTAAAAAAATGTTCACTCAAATAAACTACATGTGTTGCATACAAGTCAGCTTCGCCGTAACGCGTTGACACATTCCCATTCAATATTCATTCAAAATCAATTCGTCAAAAAAATATGTCCCGCCGCAACGCGCGGATTTTCTTGCTTGTTAAGTTCATTATCGAGTTCTCCAAATTATAAATAAATGAAAGAATTGATGTCTTCTTTTTCTTATAACAATGAAACATAAGTATTGATAATAAGCTGTGATGATATCGAAAGGCTTTGATTGAAAAAAGAGTCTCAAACTCGGATTAAAGGCCATAAAGCATTCGTAACAAGCGGACGTGGAGTCTCGGCCACTTTTTACTAGTGTTTAGCATTCGTATACACGGCTACACGCTACATGTATATTTATGTCTTGACATTTTTCAACATACATTTCGTATTGGTTTTGTTTCACTATGGAATTATAAAGTAAAGAATTGTAAATACGTACGCACAAAAAATTATGATATCAAATAACCGAACGATTAACTTGATTAATACTAAGGGTGTGTTTGGTATACGGGTTTCGGAATCAAGGTATGTACATAATATCCATTGCAATTGTTTAGTTGGTGGACTTAGTAATGAAAAAAGCTAATGAAACCCTTAAACTCATTCATGTATGGTTGAGTAAGTTCAAAACTAAAATTAGTAACGTGTCAAACCCATACATTAAAAAGTTACATCAAACAAAAAAAATGAAATCGATATACTCAATCTCATACCACCCACCGATTAAAGTCATACTCATAGTGATTCAGTAGGAAACCAAACGCACCCTAAATATGTATGGCTAGCGTTAGTGCATGATTGAGATATATTTGGAGATTTTTAGCCCATGAGCCTACGCTTTGGTCTCGTGTTATCAAGGCTATACACGGAGCCAATGAAAAGATTGATGAGATTTCGGGTAAAGGAGCTAATTCATGTTGGATAAATATTATTAAAGAGGTTAGGAGGCTTGAGGAGAAGGGGATTAAACCTGCCTTCTGTTCATGAAGATGAAAATTGGAATGGGATTCTTTCGGACTTTTTTCTGGGTTGAAGTGGGGTGTTGATGGGGGCATGCTTAAGAATAGTTTCCTAGAGCGTATGCCTCTCTGATAAACAGCAACAAATCTTAGTCTGTAGGTCTAAATACTTGCCGCTTCTTGTCATGTTCCATTTCGTTCGTAGACATCCGAGAGGAGGGTGGAACTCTCCAAGTTGAAAGTAGTTAGCGAAAGTGATTACCCTTTGGTGCCTGAATCAGGTCTCCTGAGCATGGGTATTTGGTATTGATCTATTCTGGTGGTATTATTACGTGGGCTTCGTCTCAATGAAAACATGATAGATTCGCGTATTTCTTTAAGGTAAGTGTGATATTAAGTTATATGGTGTTTCGATTATGTTCCACTAAGTGTACTCTCTTCGCTTGGAAGGTATTGACGATAATCATTACCTAGTTGATTTAACATTTCAAGAAGTGGTATAATTTTGAGTCTCTATCTTGTGTGAATTGTGTTGTCGGGATTGAAAACATGATATTTGTTCTTCGTTGTAACACGGCAAAAGAAAGATTTTAAATTATTAATTCGGTGGTGGGACGTGCATTTTGAGGATATTAACTCTTACGGTGAATGGAGGTCTTTGGATCGATAATGTAAAACTGCCGAAGAAGAATAAAAGCATGTTCCAAGGTATTTATTTTGCTGATGTAGGTGGCTTTTTGGAATTTTGTTAATAAGAGGTGTTCGCTGGCCATAGCCAAATGTAAAGTGTCGATTTTGATGAGATTTATATTGTTGTTATTATTAATGGTGTCGTATAGATGCGATACTTTGTTTAGCTGGGGACGATTTGTTTTAAACAACCCGTCTCTTATTTCTTTGTAATTTCTAGCTCCTTGCTAGTTTTTCTTAATAAAAGTCGCCGTTCAAAAAAAAAGGGGTCCGTTTGGTATTCTACTTTAGAATAGGAGGAATGAAGTCAAAGTAAAAAAAAATTGTTTGATGTGGGTTTATAAGTTTTTAAATAGTATCTCACACCCTTATTTGGGGGTTTACACAAACCCTACCCTTTTATAAAACATGTTGGCCCGCATTAAAATTCTCTAACATTCTTTTTCTAATTTTATTTTTTATATAATATGTTTAATTTAAATTTATTATAAAATTCATTTAAAAAATATATTTTTTCTCTCCAAAACCTTACACCAAATCTAAATTCTATACTAAATTCAAAACCAAATCCAACCCCACTTCAAACCACACACCCCTTAAATCTAAATTCTATACTAAATTCAAAACCAAATCCAACCCCACTTCAAACCACACACCCCCTAAGATTCCTTCCTTGTGCCTTCAGTAAAGATGTTTCAATATGTAAACCATTTGTGTTGATATAAAAAAAAAACCTTTATGTGAAAAACACTTAATCATGTGGATTTTCAAATCAAATGGTCGGTGCCAACTGCAAGTTGGCCATGACTACGTCTGTCTGCTGTTAATTTCCCAAAAAAGATTTGTTTTCATTTCTTGTAAGGGAGGTGATTTGCACACTCTTTATTTTGATTGTGACACTCATTGTACAAGCATATAAAGCACATTGTAAATAATGTACAACAATATAATGCACACAGTTGAGTGTCTCAATCAAGTAAATGAGTGTGCAAATCAACACCTTTCTTTTAATAGTCAATCTTTTATGAAATACTCCGTACTTGACAATCAACTTTATTATCATGGGTTGTGCTTGTTAGTCTAAGTATTCGTAAGTTTGTCGCAACTTGGACTTTGCTCCAGTGATAACCAAAAAGTTATAGGTTCAAGCCTCGTTGAAAGCATGTATGAAATATATATTTATGAGATAAAAAAATTGCCGTTCAAAAAAAAATGGCAAGTTTGTCTTGGAGATAGAATGAATGTGTTGCATGCTTGAAATTAACAATACATTATTTAATGTATGTTTCTTACAATTTGCCATGAAATTGTTTTTAGAAAACATGAATCATTATCAAAGAGCCAAGTGATCAATAGGGTGCCAAAGTCAACCGCTTAATTGTTGTAATCATGCATAAGTATTTTACTCACTCTCAGTCCATTATTAAGTGTCCTTTTTTGACTTTTAAATGTCTTTTTTCTTCAACTTTGACCTTTAATTATTTTTCTTATGTTATTGATACTCAATGGCAAAATTTATGATTGGATTGAGTTTCAATGTTATTTTTCATTGGTATAATTTTCTGTAGCATTTATATAACATAAAGAAAAATTTTTTACGGTCATCAAAGTTCATGATAAAAATAAGAATTCAAAAAATGTCAAAAATGGCTCAGTATTTGAGACGAGGGTGTTAGTAGTTATAATGTTCATCATTTAGTATGTCTATTCAAATGAATCTTAATAATTACAGTTGTTCAAGCTATAGCTGTCTTTATACATAACAATTCTTTTAACATGGTTAATAATGTTTCTTAATAATGTTTCTTAGGGCTGTTTACTAAATTAAGTTGTAATATATGAGGGTCTTACCTAGCCACTTATTAAGGAGACTCTAGTTTTAA
Organism: Tanacetum coccineum; assembly: GCA_026074375.1. Lineage (NCBI taxonomy): Eukaryota > Viridiplantae > Streptophyta > Magnoliopsida > Asterales > Asteraceae > Tanacetum > Tanacetum coccineum. The sequence continues at coordinate 98,152 of BQNB010000547.1, read as the reverse complement.
TGAGTCTCCCAATTAAAATGTATTAAGGGTTGGGCCCACTAATTAAGTGGGAATAAAGAAAAAGAAAACACCCCTTTAGCTTAATTTCTAATAGATTAAAATAAAGAGATAAATTAAACATGTGTAATGAAGAGTACCTAAGTTGAAAATATTGACTGTTAAGCCTTTAATATGTTAGGATAGGAAGCTTCTAGGTCAATAGAAAGTTGGTATAGTTGGTTCCTACTTTATTCATTATGTTGAAACAGAGAGGGAAAATTCATGACTACATTTAAACTTGTCACCATTTTTAATGATAATGTGTGTTGTAAATATTGTTGGGCTTATGTATATTCAACATTTATCTCTCTTAAGGTTTGACATGTATTCTTCTACCCTATATATAATACCTATTTGTAACCTCCTGGTATTATCAATCAATCAATAATAATTCTCACTTCCTCTCATATTTCTCTTCATCTCATTCTTTTATTGTGCTTTATAATTTATAACACGTTATAGAGTGTATACTACTACAACAATTTATACTTTGTTTTAATGGCAGGAGCCTGAATCGCTTATCAAGGTATTTTAATGTTCCATATAATTAATATCAACGAGGTTTTTAATTCGCGCTCCGCTGCGAAGCGCGGGTATTTACGTTGATAACAAATGTTGGCATTCTTCTTTTTTTCATGGAAATGTAACCGAAATCACCAACATTGCATAAAAATATACATAAAGATTCATACATAAGCATGATTAAGCATTACATTACAAACCGAAAGCATTAAACACACATACTAAAAACCATATATTATAGCCTTTTGACCCCAAGAACCTGATCCCGAGAAAAACCATATATTATATCCTTTTGACCCCAAGAACCTGATCCCGAACCCGTCGCGGGTTCATTTTCCATATTCTTTGCACCTCACGTAGCCTCATTCCCACTGATTACCTTTTGATCCCAAGAACCTGCTCCCGACCCTTATCAGCCTCAATCCCATTGACCACCTTTTGACCCCCAAGAAGATGCTTCCAATCTTGAGCAATTCTCAGTGTGGTCTGATTTATTTGAGCCCCATCCAGCTTCATCCGCTTTGAGTCCTGGCGTATTTTTAAAAGGCCTTATTACTCATAATGATGTGCCCTAAAGTAACAATCACAGCGTCTCCAGGGTCACTGAGATCCCATTTTGCCTGTATTGGAAATAATGCAGTTAGTGTGACCCGTGATTCAACATAAAAGCAAAAGTGAGAGGCATAGAAAATCAAGTCTGTAAAACTTTTTACGAAACAATATTTTGCTACAGCTTATGTATCGGTGATATAAATGTAGAACCAAAAAGGCATGTAGAAATGGCACCTGCAAACTCCTATAATGTCGTGGAAACTATAAGAATTCACACATTTCCATCATTTAACCAAACGGGTCATTCTTAAGCTCTTAGCAAACCAATTTGCAGCGGTGAAATGTAGGACATCGGCAGATCAAATCAAATATTCACCTGAAAGCATAAAAGAATAAAACTGATCAATTCAATTAGACTTTGAATATTTTAATAATGACTTAAAGGTTTTGATAACACCAAGTTAACTAAATGAAATGGTATGAATAAATCAGTTTCATATGTAAGCATTGGAATTTGCAGAAGAACAGCAACACACTACATTGAGCAATATTTTTCTAGTACAGATAACTACAATCTAAGAGAACCCCATACATAGGGCCAATACTTTTTTTTCCAAAACAAATTTATCAAAAAGACAGACAAAATATTCTACGAATTCTTTAATAGTTTAAAAGAACCTCTTTGATTTCTCACTCTTATGTACATATAATAAATATACTACTTATATTAACCAAACCCTAATCAAGTGACCCTTGAAAAGGTTTAAAGAAAGAAAATCAATGAAATTCGAGTAGTATATGATATTCCCGGTCGTTCATATCGGTACGAGGAGTGTAAAAAAAAATGGGAGAAGTGGAGAGTCGGTGTATTTTTAAAGTTTCGAATATAACACGGTAAGGATTGGGTTTTCTAACTCTACGGTAAAAAATTAATTAAAATGCAAGCTAACTTAAAAACGAAAGCAATTACAAAATAAAAACGTTATAACTGATCCAAAAAAAGTGACTTAAACCCTAAATTATCAAAATTAATCCTAAAATGATTTATATCTTTAATAAATCCTAAATAACTAATTGAAAGAACAAAAAAAGTAAACCAAAAACGTAAAGCAATGACATAAGAAAAAATGAAGAAAAACTATATGAGATCAAAACCCGTCCTTTAAAAAAAATATAATCTACAAATTTAACCCTACGAATGCAATATAATTTTTTAAAATAAAAAATATAAAAAAAACATCCAAATGAAAAAAGAAAATTTTCTAAAAAAGAATTATATTTTTTTGACTTTTATTTTATTTATTATGAATTAAAAACAGTTTTAATTAAAAGAAATGATTAAAAATATAAAACTATTACTAAAAATTCTGGAAAATTACTAGAAAATGCTTTAAGATATGTAGAAATAAAGAAAAAATAAAAACTTGAAAACAGCTTAATAAATAAGCTTGTAAATAAGCCATAAAAGGACTAGAAAGTGCTTAAGGGCTAAAAAGAGGTAAAAGATAAATGTGGCAAAGTAAAACGACAAAAGACACCAAGTCGCTATTGAGTGAGTTGTGTGTGTGTTGTTAAATGCTATGGTATGTAAGGGGAGGTCACAGGTTTGACCCCTATGACCTCTCTTTTTCATAAAGCATTTTTTTGGTTTTCTTTTTAAAAACTTGTAAAATAAGCTAAAATGACAAACTTTAAAAAAAACTTTTTGTAAGTCCTACAAATAAGCTAGAAATAAGCTAATGAAATAGTGACAGATTTGCTTTGTTTAACTAAGTGGCTATTACTAAAACTGTTTGGCTTTTTAAGGACTAAATAACAACAGGCAGAGACAAATAAGCTAAAGCAGATGATTAACTAAACCTAATCAGCTAATAAGACTTAAAATAAGCAAACATGATCAATCAATAAGCTCAGAAAAATGGGCTTAAAAGCCACAGGTTACAGAAGCTATATTGGTTTGCTCAAAAACTCAAATCTTTCAAATAAGCTTAAAATAAGCTACAACTGAACTCAAATAAGCTATCATTACCTAAAACTAAACTTAACAAACAGATTTGAACAGAATTCAAGTATTTATCTTAAGCAAAATAAGCTAAATAACAGATAAGCAGTTATGAAAAATGAAAAGAAACAAGCCAAATGGGCTTATTGCAGCCCTAAAATAAGCCTAAAAAACTCCTAAAACTCCAAAGGATACTTCCAGATTTAGATTACATGTCAAAGAACTTGTGCTCAAAAATTCAAAGCCTAACTTAAACTAACCTAAAAATTAGATTGAAATCTGCTAAAACTCAACCCATTACTTGAATTTGAAAACTGTTTTGACCCATTGCTTTGAAAAACAATGAAAAAGTACTAAAATTGGTTTGACTAGATCCTAAACTCTTTTAAATGACCATTTTGAACATGTAAAAACGACTTGACAACCTTAAAACTGTAAATCAAAACTATGCATACTTAAACTTATAAAATCTTCATAGTTTTGAAAACTTGCATAGAAAAACTTGAAATCTACCTAAAACTAATTTAAAACTCAACTAAAAATGATCTAAAACTGATATTGAATGAATCTAAACTAGGTTTGAAGACTAAACATGACCAAAATAGTTTTTAACTATAGAGAAAAATCTTAACCTATTGGCGTGCCAAACACCCCTATATGAATTCTAAAACCATTTATTAGCTATTAGAAACAGATTTATTTAGAAGCAAAAGAATGACAACCAGATAAGCAAAAAGATAAACACAGGTCAAATAAGCAATAATTCTTCAGATAAATAAGCATTCTAAATAAGCATAACATAATAAGCAGATTAAAAGCATAAAAAGGCATAATTTTATAAGAAAACACAAACAAAGACATTCAACACAAACCATAAGCATGGGAAAACATTCAAAAAGGTAAAATAAGCAATATTAAACAGAATTAAGCATAAAATAAGCATCAGAATAAGCTAAAACAGGAAATAAGCCAAAACATGAAGAAAAAAAATGGAAAACTTACAATGGTCCTTAGCTTTTTGTTAAGAACATAAGTACACGATACAGATTTCAACCAACCTAATGCTTCCACTAAGCTCTAACCTAAGGCCATCCACAATTTACCTTGTTCCAAAAATGCTAAAAATCCAAAATCTTTCTTAATGAAACAATACTTTCTTAAACTTGTTGAAAAAAAACTTAAATGATTAAAAACAGGTTCAAAATCAAAAGAAGAAGCTTATATAAAGGACTCGGAAACATAAATTAGCTGAATTGCAAGAAAGCTTTAAAAAAAGATTGGTATAAAAAAACTTAGAACTGAAATTTCATTAATAATTTAAAGAGTACAAAGCTTGAAATTGAAAGACAATAATCTAAAGAAAAGAAAACATAAATAAAGATATTTTAAAAATAAAGTTAACTAATCCTAAATACATTAGATAGATTACAATGAAAAGAAACGAATCCTATATATAAAAATACTAAGGTGCAGGGTCTTCAAAATGAGGGGGGGGGAGGGGGGGGGGGGGGGGTTTGCTTCTTTGTAGAGAAAACAAGCCTCAATCCTGGCATCCAATCTATCTTTGGCCCCCATCCAAGCCTTCCAATCCTAGCCTTGGTTTTTTGTCATGTCCCAACAGCCCAATAAGAATTCATGGGATTTGCCATGGTGGATTGTAATCTAGCTAGGTGGGGGTTTAAGTGGATGGTGATGTTATGTTGTTTGGTGTAAGAAGCCAATAAAGAGACATTGAATAGTTTCAATGGTGGGAAAAAAGGTATTTGTGCTTTGACTAAGTTTCACTGTGTGATTGAGTGTGGGTTTAAGTTGGGATTTGGTTTCAGGGCTTAATGGTGAGTGATTTTAGGGGTGAGTGGGGATTAGGGTTATTAACGAAAGTGATGATGAATAGTGTTTAAGGATAATGGCGGGAAATATGTTAGGGTATTGTTCGTTTGGTTTAGGGACGAGGGGTGTAAAGGGTTTTAGGGTTTAAGGGGGTAAAGGATGATGGGTGTAACGAGTTTAAGGTTTGAAGGACAAGTTGTGTTAGTCTTAAGGACTAACAGTGTTAGTCCTTAAGGACTAACCATGAAATGGGTGTCAAAGGGTTTAGGGCTAACGAAGGTTAACTAGTGCATTGGGTCAGGATATGTATTTTGGGCCAAGTTTAATAAAAATGGGATGTGGGCTTTTAAGGTTTATAACACTTATAAGTGTTATAAATCAAGGCTTAATGGGCTGACCCGACCCATTAAATGGGTGCGGGTTGGCCCATTAAGATTTCTTCGGTTTTGTCTTCGGCTTTGACTTGTTGACTTTTTGGGTTGACTTTAACTTTGACTTTGACGCTCTTTCTATTCCGTGCTCGGTTTTGTCCGTTTTGGCTTGATTTTTGTCCTTTAGTAAATATCCGTTACCTGCATAGCATAAATCACAAAACAAGCGTATATTTGGAATTTTATGTTCGTTTTTGGTCATTTAAGCTCGTTTTTATAGGTAAAAGGTATGTGTAATTAAGCACATACCACTCTTTCACCGACACACTTTCAAAAACTTTGAAGTGTCACATACTATATGAAAAAACAAAAAACAACTCATGGAAGAAGGAAAGAATACCATCCTGGTTGTACTTGGCAAGACGTTCAGACCTGCCTGTAAGTAAGCCCCACTATAAGTATCTGCATAACCAAAGCCCCTTGTGGCTGTGCTTAGGAGCTTGTTTGCGTATAGGGGATCAGACTGCCTGAATGGAATAGATGAAGCGGCTAGAGCTGCTGCCATCTGGTCTTTGCAAGGCAGACTAGTGCCCGCCATCTTCAGGCGTTGGTGAAAGTATTCAAAGTAAAAAATCCGAGTCCTGATATAAGATGCATTTACACTTGAAAGGCAAGCACAACTTACATAATAAATTTTACAAGATCTTCCTTCAAAGATATCAAGTCTATCAAGGGAGATTGTTAGCAAGCTTTCAAGATGATGCAAAGTATGAGCATGTTGGTCAAGACACAAGATCGCAAGGTGGCAAAGACAATCAAGACGGAAGGATAAAGATTTAAAGATCTCGGACGAAAAAGACAAAGTCAAAAGACAATGACAAAGGCTAAAGATCAAAGATCACAAGAGCTCAACGACAAAAGCAATCTCATTGATCTCACGAAGGAGTGTCACAATGAACTCACTTCGGGGGAGATTGTTAGCCTTAAAATATTGAGTCGAACAAGGAAGTTCGTTCATTAATTATATTAGGTCTCGGTCATTAATTAATTATACGTTGTAATAGGCTAGATGGGTAAACGGGCTCTTTATGTAATCTAATCGATCACGTGTATCGGGTGAAAGCCCAAGTAATCCCAAGCCCGGCCCGTAGAAACACCAAGGCATGAAAGCCTTTTGGTTTTAACTATAAATACCCCTCTCCAAGGATGGAGAGGGTGTTGATTCATTTGTTGATTCTCATTTGTTTTTCACACATTTGCAAGAATTAACCATCTCACATTTTCTCTCTTTATTTCTCTCTCTAACTTCTTTCTAAAATTCTTCCTTTTCTCTTATCTATTTTTCTTGTATCAATGGTGAAGTGAAGGTGATATTAGGTTACCGACACAAACAAAAAAGAACAGATGGTAGATTGGTGAAGTCCATCGTCTTTAGCAAGATGTGAACCATTGTAACTTTTCACAACCTAACGTAGCTACAAAAGACTTTTTCTCATTTAAACATAAAACAATATGACTAAGGGTGTTTGTTTCGACTTATATAGTCAGCTTATGGCTTATGAGTTTTTCGGCTTATGTTTCATAGGCTCACTTTTATGTGGCTTATTTCAAGACTTTTGGCTTATATAAGTTTATTATATAAGCTTCATATTAAGTCAGAAAAAGTAAGTTTATGAAACATAAGCCGGAAAACACATAAGCCAGCTATATAAGACGAAACAAACACCCCCTAAGGCAAGCACGCAAGTCTTTTTTTTGTGTGTTTGTTTTTGGTAACTATGGTTTCGGATCTGACCGACTAAGGGGGTGTTTGGATTAGCTTATTTTATGGGCTTAACAATTTATTAAAATTCAGAAAAGCAGATAAGCTTACTTTTTTGCGCTTATGAGCACATAAATATAAGCCCATGGCTTATATTTAAGCCATGGGCTTAGCCTCATAAGCCTAAAGAAGTGAGCTTATCGGCTTTTCAATTTTTAATACACCGTTAAGCCCATAAAATAAGCTAATCCAAACACCCTTTTAGTTGGCCAAAAGGTCAATAAACGAAAAAAAGTCTCTAGTGCTTGCCCATAAAGTAAGGGAAACAGGTTATTAAACATAAGGCGTGTACGTTTCATCATAAATCTAAAATATAAGGCCCCTGATCTTACAATATTCCATCCAACAATTGATCCACGTTTGATACATAAAATATTAGCAAAATACAACGGTGTTAAAATGGTCATTTTTGGTGGTTCAGGTAACCAACAAGTGGTGTTTGCATTTTCTTTTCAATTCTTCAAAAAAAGACATATTTTGTTTTGAGTTGTATTATGAAGAATAAATTAACGCAATGCTGAGTTTTTCCTCAAGTACTTGTCTAAAACTATTTGTCGTTGTGATTTTAAATATTTTAGTTCAAAGATACACATATTTGAAGACGATTTACAGGTCAGAATAACCATTATGAAAACAAAAATCCAAGCACCCCCTTTTTGCATTATAAAGAGTACCCAACCTAAATTTGTGTATAGTTAAATGAGAAAACATGAAAAAGAAGTGAACAAAATACTGAATCTCTATTTGGTGAGCTTGAAATAAAATCATTTTTGTGACGTACCTTAATATAGATAAAGTGTTCAACCTTCTCAATAAAGGAATAATAAGCTTTGTGAATGCTCTCTTCCACTTGACCTGTCAATCTGACCATTGATTGACAATCCTTAGCACCTAAAAACAACAAACTCATGGTTTTAAGCATATAACTTTACATGCTTACAGCCTGCAAATATACAACATTCACTCACCACTAAGTTCACTTTCCAAACGAAAATACTCTAACAATAATAATGTGGTTATAGTATTACATGCTCTTGAAAAGAAGTTCAATAAGCAATCTCAGACAGACTTTCATTTTAAACAAAGATCACTTTTGCAGCTTTGAAAATACAATTTAATCATAAAAAGTGAGTTTACAGGACTTGTTGTGAAACAGGTAAATTTTGTTTAAACTTATGAAAAACTGATTTCCACATCGCTGACAATGTCTTGGTATTCGCTCTTGTTGTAGATACCAGAACAGATTTCGCTTGATGTGGTACACAGACCTAAACACCTAGTAAACGGTTTACATTTGCAAAAGGTTGTCGATCCCATAAAACCTGGCCTTAACCGCTCTGTCTTTTAGAAGAAAGTTGCAGCAGCCATAGCCAAACACCCCTTAAATCTGAACATCTGTAGAAAAAAGCAACACAAATTTGATTTACTCATAAATAAGATGTAAAGAAATGAGTCTATCTTTCGTACTTTAAGAAATGGTCCCCTTTGACGTTTCCTGAAACTTGTTTACATTGTTAAAGAAGTGAAGTTTTTATTTTCTTGGAACTTGATGAAACTAATTTTTGAATTTTAAAGGTGAAGCAAACAATTTATAGATTTTGATAATGGTACAAATTATCAGCAATTTCTTTCCATGTTATTTATTTATCAAGAAGCAAAGGCATTTGATCGTTTGGCGTGTTATTTAGCGTTATTATAACAAAACACGAAATTAAACACCAATTTTTGTCAAGGGAGATTCACATTTACCTTTTTGACAACTTTTAGTGCATTTCGGGGGGTCCATTATTATGTTATTAAATCATGAAGTGTCGACAGCTACCGCCATGGTGACTCGACCATTAGACTGCTATTATAATATAGAACTAAATATCAGATCAAATGAAACTGTCTAAAACATAGACAAAAAGGTTGCTATTACTTACGACTTATGTCTCGTATAGGAGCAGTCTCTGATGCAAAGTTAAATTATTAGTGCAAAACACAATAACTAAAATTCACACATGTACATGTGAGGAATGTAGCACTGCGCTTAACCTGAAGATCGTAATCTTCCCAAGAGGCGCATTTGTTTGCTTCGTCATTCCTTCAATCTCTTTATGCTTATCGCCGTCCTCCACGTGTTTCATTTTATCATCTTTAAAAACCCTTCGCAATGGCATCAATTCCCTACGTTGTAAAACCTCCCTAAAATAGCTGCAAGATTTCCCAAGAAGCTACCAAAAGAGCTTCTCAAAAAAGTAAGTCAAAAAAGCATAAGCCACTATGCATACCCAAACACACCCGATGAAAATAGATTATGCCCAATCTGATAATATACCTGATACTATTCCAGTTAAAACTCATATTCAATAGTACATTCTTTCGAACGAACTAAAAATGTCTAAAAAGGAGTTGGTTTTGACCTGCGAATTATGAGCTTTTCATTCTGCCACATACACACCTGCACAAAACATCAATAAAAAGGTACTGTGAACTTATGTTACTCATGCAGTCGTAATAAGATTCTAGCAAAAACATTGCATTGCTTTAATCTGTTATGCCATAACACAATAAAGAAAAAATACAGTTTTAATAAGCAATCGAAAGAAACTTAATATATCAAAAGGCCGTAAAAGCAAAAACTATAGAAACTTCACAGGCAACACAGACATGAGGCACTCGAAGTATAGCTTCACAACACATGCCTCATTTGAATTAGGAATTAGTTAAGGGTTACAGTTACATACGGCATCATATAGCCAATCAAGTATAGTTACATTACCTTGGGTAATCCTCGTTCTGTACCACATAAGATGACTTAAATTGGCTGCAAGCATGCTTGTATCTTGTTGGCTGCTACCAACCTTCCAACTCTAGCATTTTTTTCTTTCGCAACAGACCCGCTGCCATCATAAATGACAAACGCAACATCATTCCCTAATTTAATATTCGTTACACAACAAAAGAGACATATAAACCAAACTGAAGTACGCTAAAGATTAAATGCAATATTGTACATCCAAAAGTCATAAAAAGTACCGGGTTAGTATGATTTTAATATGTATAAGGATAGTGGGTCAAGTACAAACCATCGGGGTGATAATACTTTGCAAAACGTCTATACGCCAGCTTTATCTCCTCGTCATTAGCATGACCCTCCACCTGTACACAATAATTTTTTTAACACATTAGATGTCATAAATTAACAAATAAGCAGAATGGAGTTTTCTTTGTTCAAACATTACAATAAGCTGATGAACACTTTTCTTAGTTCAAACACCTCAGAAGTAGTAATTTCAGTTAAAGAACGCAATAAGCATATAACGCTAATTTAAACTAAGGCGGTTTTTAGGATTTTTTACATGTTTCACAAAGGATTTTAAGAGCGCATAACATCTAGAACTAAAAGCTCGTTTTCTGTTTCTAAGCATAATCGATGAACAACGGTAGCAAATCTTAGACACAAATAAAGGGGCGTTTGGTTTGACGAGGCTGAAGGCAAAGCATTTTTGTAAAGAAAGAGAATATATCAAATGAAAACCCATAACATTTATGCATTAAGCCTTTGTTATTAGTTAGCAAAAAATTTCTCAAAGTTTTAACATGTGTTCTCTCTAAGCTGTGACCCAAAGTGCATTGCTTGCAGCCACATTGACATGTGCTAATGGTGATATCTGATACCCAGAATTTACCTAAAAATTAAAAGCCGTAAGTCAATAAATAGGATATGTATATCATCGTGTCTATGATAAACAAACATATATCAAGATAAAGAAGTAGCTTAATTTACGCGTCCGGCTTTTGACACGATTCTTATAAGAAAGCATAAGAATTGTGGGTATCATGTGAAAAATACATCAGTTGCTATATTCTAAATTTAGGTAAACTCAACTCATAAGAAAGCAACCGGTGTACGCAATCTTTTCTGTTCATTTTGCAAATTTAAAATATAACAGAGTAACATACATCTAATAGTGGCAATGAGAAACCTATTGCAGCGACTTTTAAACTGACCCAAAATATTTAGAATGCGTTCGACTATACCTAAACACAAAGTGTTGTTCATATTTGCTTACCAAAACTGCTTATCTGCGTATCTTTGCGGGAAATAAGTTGCCTTTCACAATGCGCCCTGCAATTTCCGACTTCTGTTTTTCCCGAGCTTGTGAGTTTCTTAATTTCTCGTCCCCCTTATGATCCTTCACTTTCACCTGGTGGCTTATCTTTAGTACCTGAAGCAAATGAAAACATAAAAACCAATCATCTTCAACATCGTGTTTCTGATGCTAAACAATAGGCATACCAGAATAGTTTATCACAATCATTTCACCCAAGCATGCAATTACAATAACAATAACCGCGATCTCAAATCGCTTAATCAGTGGTTTAAAGCGGTTCACAACAATCCTAAGTTCCCAATTACATGTGCGTATATACATACTACATAAAGATTACCTTTTGCATACAAAACCTCTTACAAATAACACATTATTGTCATAATCTATTTTCCTCTTTCTATGTACCTTGACATTTGATCAATCACATTATGAGCATCATCCAAGTTACAGCCAAATAACTAATATGATTACATGATGTATTATATTTCTTGTAGAAAAATCACAAAAACAACAACAAAAGATAAAGAAATTCAATCTAAACATTACACATTTAAAATTTATACAAAATTAAAAAAAAATACCATAGAAGCAACAGGGGTGGTGGTGTTTAGCAGAGACGGCGGTAAACAGCATGTGGTGGTCGCCAGCGGCGGCGGTGGTAGTACTACACAAACACAAACCAAATTAACAAAAATATAAGAATATTAGGCCAAACATCAATTAAACCAAACCCAAACCATAAACTAAATTTAAAAACATCAAAACAAACCAATAAAGTTAGCAAAAAATGATGTTGGATTTTTGAGGGAGAAAACGCAACTTGATTTTGTTGGTTAGATCAATAAGAGTATGTGAAGGTGGTGTTGTGTTGGGATGATGGAGAAGGATCGAGAAGGAGAGAGAGAGAAAGAGAGGTGGGTGAGAATGAAGAGAATGAGAAGACGAAAAATGAATGAGAGAGAGAGAGTAAGTGAAAAGATGATACCAAAAAAGAGGAACACATATCCCTTATACGTGTCACCAAGGGAAAAAAATTTAAAAAACGGATGGACCGGGTCAACCCGCCGGAACCGGCCAAACCTGCCGGAAATAGCCGGGTCGGGTCGGTTTGCATTAAATGCATTTATGACCTAAGTTCTGGGTTTTAATAAAGTTAATAATATTATTATACTTATAACCTCCACCCTTTAAACGAATTGTCACATCGGGCACGAACCGACCATGATCCAGTTGTCTTATTTTGGCTTCAGACCTTGACTTATATGAAGACTGTCACATCGGTATGCGAGCCGACCATGATCCAGTAATCTGACAAGGTATTATTATTATTTATCATACACAATTTTTTTACAACACTTATCATACTTTATGCTTTATCATGGTATATAGAAAAAAATTTCTTTTTAGAAAATTTAAGTATAGATTTGAACTAAAACAAAATTTATCAATATAGTTGACTTACATCAATAAAGCTTTTATTGTCTAAAAATATTGATTTTAAAACGGACTTTTAAGGGTGATTAAACCACTAATTTGTCTAATTTCAAAAAGAGCACTTATTAGTCCGGTTAGAAGCTTCTGGGAGGAAAAGCCACAAATTACATATATGAGCTCTTAAGATATCCAACTAATCCTTGTTTAGCATTTTTCTTTTGCACAACTTGTAAAAGCTTAGCCTAAAAAGTTAAGGGAATAGCCAGATCAACACTCTGGTCGAGTCAGGATCTCCTTTGTACTAGCTTAAGGGACTAGTCAATCACGCACAGTCAAAACCTTTTTTTTCACACATAAATAAAACAAAATTTTGGTCAAACGGATAAATAAAATAAAATTTTGGTCAAAACGGGGTTGTGTAGGACACAGAAAGGCACAGGTAAGATCATATTTCACTAGAAATACCCCCCCCCCCCCACACTTAGAACCAAACATTGGCCTCAATGTATAAAAATGTCGGGTGCCACCCCCACACTTAAGGACAAAAAAGGCAAATGATAGTAATTCTAAGTGTAAAAGGGGAAACAATATATATACATGATCAGGATTGAAAAAAATCCCTAGATATAAACATGAAGATGATCAGAGACCGAGTGATTCGAGGATTGAAAACAAGCACGGAGGTCTTCACGATCATAGGGAATCCTGCAAGCAAAAATAGAAATCCACAAAACACAACATGGAAAGAAGCACTCCCCCACACTTATTCATTATTACTACTTAACCACTTATTCATTAATATTAAACTATATTATTATTACTACTAATAGATAGATAACACAGGTTGCCTCTTGAGAAACGCTTGTTTTTGTTCGAGTCTCTAGCTTGACTCCAGGGTTATTTACTTTTAGTTCCAGGGTCAAATCCATCACCTGTTGCGATGTGAGGATGGTAATAGAAATACATCACCTCCTTAGGTAAGTATGCAGCAGGACGGGGTGATGGCATATGATGAAAACTAAAAGAAGGGGTCTCTATCACCCACGTCTCCTCATCCGACTGTGTCAGGGAGAAAAACGGATCAAATCTTTCCACCTCCCTTAAGCTCAATTGCTTAGAAGTGGGAGGTGGTGTGACTAGCAAGGAAGACTCATCAATAACTAAAGTCGACTCAGGGGGGTCCAGACTACTAATGTCCTCAAACTCCTCATCAAAGAGTGGATTATCATAACATAAGGTAGAATCATCATTAAAGTCGAACAAAAGGGTTTGAGAAAGTCACATTAAATGATCTGGATATCGAATCAGAATGACCTAAGGGTTCATCAAACACTCTTGGGATTGGGACTGGGACAGGGTCATCGGCTAATAAACGTTCTAGTTCTTCTATGTCCCTAATAAGATTGAAGTTAATTTCCCTATCCCCCGTTGATAGGGTGTCTAAATGCTCTCCTAAAAGTAAGTAGATAACTACAATAGCATCTCCCAAAACATCATTACACGGTAAGGGTGGATCAATAGGCATACTACTCTCTAAATCAGTACTATCCAATGTCAACTCAGACTCCTTTAGGATTGGGACAAGATCATCATCACTAGACTTTATGAATTCGTCATTTTCCCTTTCAATAATAGTACAAATAACCTCATCCCCTATTAAGAAGGTGTCTAAAGGCTCCATGGTAGCTAAAGCAGGTGGGCGTGGTATGTATGCAAGAGGCGGAGGTGTGACGTGAGCGGTATTATGTTGTCTTAAAATTTGCTCATCGTCAAAATGCACCTCCGTGTAATCATCACTCCCCTCAGGTTCTCCTACAAGGGAGTTGGTCTCTAGAGGTCTAAGCATTTCCTCAAACTGATGGTCACTTTGTATTTGTAAAAGCTTAAAACGACTATAAAAATCTAAATCCTGAGGGGGCGACTGATCAATATGGTACTGTAGAGGTTGGTCAAAACAAGGAAAGTCATAATTGTTACTAGGAGAAGGCTCATAGACAAGATGGTTCCTGATTTAACAATCAGAGCTATAATAGGGACCTCCACATACCTTACAACAGTCGAACTGTTGTTGCTGATACGAAGAATAAAATGAAGGTTGGTCATCACTAAAACTTTGATTGTAGCAAGGACCCTGATCATAAATGGGTGTATTCCCTGCTTGACAATCAGAATTATAATGTAGACCTCCACAGAACTCACAATAGTTGAACTGTGGTGGCTGACTCGGAGAATAGAATAGAGGTTGGTGATAACCAAAATCTTGATTGTAATAGGGACCCTTATCATAGTTGGGTGTGTTCCCTGTTTGACAATCAAAGCCCGGGTGAGGGCTTCCTCCACAATACTCACACGAGTATGTCTGAATCGGATGTTGTACGGGTTGGTTAAAGAAATTAGGTGTTTCATTGTAGGAATAAGGGTTTTGGTCATAGACAAACCCGTTTCCCGTACCTACAATTCTATACCCAGGACAATTTCCACCATTTCGGGGACCCCCACAACATGAGCAATGATATTAGCCAGATAATAATTATCTTTTAAGTTGGTTCAAAGCTCGGGAAAGTCTTGCCAGTAGCTCATTTAAAGCTTCCGAGTCAGACATAGCAAGTAAAGAATTAAAACCGGTTAATAAGGAGGAGTGAAAGAAGTATTAACGAATTAAATCAAAATATAGAGGATTAGGAGAATATTTTTTATATTTTTATAAAGATAATAAAAATATTTCTGGTATTTTTAATATTTATAAAAGAAAAATAAAAATAAAAAGAAAATATTATTTTGATTTTTTTTTTTTAAATACGAAAATAAACTTTCCGAAGAAAGGATCTTCAAGGCATCAACTCGAAACACCACGTAAAAATCGTACAACTCTCCCCGGCAGCGGCGCCATTTTTGATATCGTGTAAATACGTACTAGCCGTATGTATATAATATTAAGTATCCCGTTATAAATAAGAATCACTTTAGGAAAAGTAATAATCAAATCTTCCAGAGTCGTATCCCAACGAGAATTGAATTTGAAAATCACGAAAATGCTTCCAGTTTAATGCTTGAATATCTTTTAATTTTTGATTTTTAATAAAATAAATTCTATAAAAGCTAAAATAATACTAAGGATATAAACTAAAAAAAAGATATGCTTGTCAGTGAGGTGAAAAGTTCAATTAAATGGAAAATAAAGAGATAATAAGAATGGTACCCGTTTAAAAAATCGTTTTCCTACTACGTTGGTTATTATTGAAAACAAGCCTTTATTTTGGTCAATATACTTTAAATGATGACGAATTAACACCCGTAAAAATATTATTTTCTCACGACGTTGGTCTATTTTGAAAATATCTTATAAAAGTATTAATTACTAGATTTGATGTTTGATTACTTCTCCGGCTTTTGCCCTTTGAAATATTCAAATAAGAAATCTAAATAATCCGAAAATTATTAATCAACAGTTTACTTTTTATTCCACACTTAACTCACTTTTCACGGTCACTTAACAAGCATACCACAAATCTACTTGCTAAACATTATTACTAAACTAAAATCAACAATTAACGCAACAATTATAATATCTAAGCAAAACATTGCAAAAAAACATAAACATAGATAAAAATAAAGAAGTAAAAAGGCAAGAGATAACCACCGAATGAGACGAGAGATATAGAATGGCGAGATGAGATGAGACCCGTTCCATTAACATCAAATCCAAACCCACATCCTTAAATTTCATCGTTAACCCACATATTAAACTACTCATTAACGCAAATAAAATCCATACGCAAATATTAAATACTACATCTACGAAAATGAAAATGATAAAAAAAAGATAGAAAATCAAATTGAGACCATGTTGTTTTCTATCTATTCTACCTGCTACTACATCCTAAATCTATCTATCTACGAAAAAAAAAACAAAGAACAGTAGTAGTAGAAAAGAAAATAAAGGATAAGATATATGTCCTTTGTTGCGTTCATGCGTTAAAAATAAGCCATCCATCATATATTGGACTTGGGCTTTGGTATCATCATTCTACATTGGGCCAAAACAAAAAGGATTCAATGTGTTGGGCTGACGTCTTCCAACTGGGCCGAAATTAGCAATTAGGCTGCAGCAATGTATTGGGCCTGCGTTATGCTTGGCTGCTGCTGGGCCTCGCCTTCTAATAATAATAATGGGTCTGTCCGACCCATATAAATGAAGTGGGACCGGCCCAATAAGAAATGAAAGTATCATCGGAACTGTAATCTCGTGTTCTTTCCAATAGCATGCTCGGGAAATTTTATCCACTTCGTCTTGATCTCAAAAAAAGCGTAAACGTCTTAAAAAATTAACCCAAAATCGTCGTTTTTGCTTCATTTTCAATCCCCTTTACCTGCAAGATATAAAAACACAAACCAGACATATTTGAAATAATATTTATCACATTTCATGTTTTTAGTCCGTTTTATAGTATTTTTCAGGGTTATAAAGATGTGTGTTTAAGCACACATCAGAGGTCAATAAGGCATGAGGTGCAAGGGATACATTGGTGGTTATATATTAGATGTCACATGCATAAAGATTTGGTTGCATTACATTTTTGGGAAAACATTTGTTATGGACTAGAATCTTTGTAATTTGTATCTTGAACAAGTGAAGCTTCGGGCTTTTATAACAAATACTTTGCTAAATCCAATGTATCGGTTTTAAACAACTTTTTGGTCGTTCTTATATATATCTTGTGTTATTGATCTATTTGAAGTACAACCCTCATATTCATATTCCGCTGCAGACCTATTTGGGGGTGTTACAGGATTGGTATCAAAACGCCATGGTTATAGCGAACTAGGTCAAATGTTTTTGCTAGACTATAACCGTTTTCAAACATTGCATTCATACAAAGGGATTTTCGCGGGACATACATACATACACTAGTTGTTTGCATTAGTTGGTTAGACTAGATACATTCATGATTAATATACATGTTATGATATAATGTATATTACTATAAGAGTCTTATATAAATACTTATATAAGCTACTTTTGATTTTCAGATATTGTCATGTCGGATTCAGAGGATTCCACAGTCACCTACATGGCGGTATCCTATCTATTTGGAGGTTTGTTAGACATAGGATCTCTGGGAGTTGATGGACCACCCAATTGATGCACGTGGATCGTTTGCAGATGTGGGTAGCTGCTTTTCAGGCTCTGCCATCACCGTACTATGTGCGGCCCGGAGGAGCCAGAGCAGGCACCACCTCTACCAGAGTTTGTTCCTAAGCTGGTATACCCTGAGTTTATGCCACCGAAGGATGATGTACTCCCAGTTGAGGAGCAGTCACTGCCTGCTGCTGTCTCACCTACTGCTAACTCATCAGGATACATTGCAAACTCCGATCTAGAGGAGGATCCTGAGGAGGACCCCACTGATTATCCTACCGGCGGAGGAGACGATGACGATGATGATGATAAGTCATCCATGACAACGAGGATGATGATGTTGATGTTGAGGAGGATGAGGATGAGGAGGAGGAGCACCCAACTCTGGCCGACTCTGTCCCACCACCTGTACATCATGTTACTGTTATGATGTTTATCGAGCTTGAGCAACTCACCATTTTTGGTTGAGCAGAAAGATTGCCAGACTTCTTGCCATATCATCACCTCCACCATCACTACCCTCCTCATGGTCATCACCACTACTTAGTTTCCCTTTTTACACTACAGTATTATCATACCGTACTGTATCACCTCTACCAGTACCTGTCAGTCCTACTTATCCATTGGGATTCAGAACTACTATGATCCGGTAGAGGGCCAAGTCACCATCCACTTCTTATTTATTACCACTACCACCACCTATCATACTCTCACATACCAAGGCATCGGTGGCCATGATGAGAGCTGTTGCACCATCCACCTAGATCTTAGCATCTCGATCAGAGACACCACTATTAAGTACACCACCATTAGGGACACCACCACTCCTACCTATACCTTTACCCACTCCATCACCACATTTGCTTTTACCCTCTACTGATTGTAGAGTAGGTGTTTTTGAGTTTACATTAGCACCTCAAAAGAGGTTGTGTATTGCTCTAGGTCTGAGATATGAGATCGGTGAGAGTTCATCTGCACCCACTACTAGACATACTGGAGGTTTTAGGATGGATTATGGTTTTGTTGCCACTTTGGATGATGAGATCAGATGTGAACCTGAGAGAGATATTGGTTATGGGATTACAAACACTTGGGATGAGATGCTTGTGGGCATCCCAGGGGCACCAGCGACTCATGACATAGAGTTGGGTCGACGGATGACCAATTTTGTCACTACTGTCAGACAGGACACTGATGAGATTTATGAGAGACTTGATGAGGCACATGATGCTAGAGCAGTGTTGAGCGGTCGGCTCAACTTACTATAGAGGGATAGATGCTCCCATGCTTACACTGCTTTACTCATGGAGAGAGAGGCTAGACTTTCCCGTGAGTCCTGGAGACGGTCGATGGATGCTAGTGACACCACCCATTCTGAGGTGAGAGCACTAAGGACTACTGTATTGGCACACCAGACGAAGATTGTAGCCTTACGAGCAGCAGACCGCGCTTGACAAGCATAACTTGTGGAGACACTGAGACTGTTAAGTACATTGTAGACACAAGTGACAGCACTACAGGGACAGCAGGGACCCGCTAGAGGTCCAGCATAGCCCGAGGTACCTGAGGAGGCTGGTAGTTCTTCTTAGATTGGTTATGTTGTAGCTATATTGTATTAGCCTACTAAGTATTACGGGTTAACTCCCGGCTAGTAAGGCTTTAGGTTGTTTATATTTCCTTTTGTAACCAAATCAGGTCATGTATGTTTCTAGATTATATATGGAATGGTGGTATTATATCATGTCTGTAATCGAATTTATTATGAATGAATGTCGATTTAGTTACACCATTGTTAACTTTAATTTAGTTGTATATTTCACTAATCTCTCTTTACTTATTGTGTATATGTCATGTCATGGTTATGATTTTACGAAATCTAACAGGTATTATATTTTCTTGTGATTGAAGAAAATGGCACTAAAAAGAGCCACGAGGTCAAACATAGCCCCAAAAACAACAAACACCACATCTGTCACTAATGCCCAACTTCAGGCAATGATTAGCCAAGGTGTTACTGCCACTTTGGCAGCACGTGATGCAAACACGAATGGCGTCGACAGCCACAATTCAGGAACAGGTGTTAGGATAAACAAGCGAGCCACTCGTGAGTGCACTTACCCAGACTTCATGAAGTGCCAACCTATAAATTTCAAAGGCACAGAAAGAGTTGTCGAATTGACTCAATGGATTGAGAAGATGGAAATTGTGTTCCGTATAAGCAACTGTGTTTAGTATAAGCAACTGCTTTGTGGAAAACCAAATCAAGTTTTCCACTTGTACTCTTCTTTTAGGTGCTCTAACATGGTGGAACTCCCATGTTAGGACTGTTGGTCATGATGTTGCGTATGTAATACTTGACAACCTGAAAAAAAAAGATTGACTGACAAGTACTGCCCGAGGGGCGGATTAAAAGCTCGAGGCAGAGTTTGAATTTGAAGGTGAACGGTACCGACGTGATAAGGTTTACAACCAACGTTATCAGGAAACTTGCATTGATGTGTGTTAGAATGTTTTCTGAAGAATCGATAAGATTTAGAGAGAGACATGATTTAGGGAAGTGTGATGCCGTCTAAGCCCAAGACAATGCAAGATGCAATTGACTTTGCAACTGAACTAATGGATTAAAAGATCCGTACTTTTGTTGATCGTCAGGCTGAAAACAAAAGGAAGCTTGTTGACAACTCAAGAAGCAACCAAAATCAATAGCAGCCTTTCAAAAGGTAAAATGTGGCAAGGGCCTATACTGTTGGGCCTGGAGAGAAGAAAGTGTACTGAGGATCTAAACCTCTGTAACCTAAATGCAACTACTATCATGATGGGTAGTGTGCTCCTAAGTGCAACAACTGCAAGAGAGCTGGCCATCTGACCCATGACTGTAGAAGTCCAGTTGCTGCTGCCAACAACCAAAGAGCCCCTGTGGCGAATCAAAGGGTTGTCACTTGTTTTGAATGTAGGGTTCAGAGGCATTACAAGAAGGATTACCCAAAACTAAAGAATAACAACCGTGGTAATCAAGCTGGAAATGGTGGAGCAACTGCAAGGGCTTATGCAGTAGGAAATATAGGGAAAAACCCAGATGCTAATGTCATTACGGGTACGTTCCTCCTCCTTATAAACAACCGCTATGCTTCTATCTTGTTTGATACTGGTGCCGATAGGAGTTTTGTGTTGACTGTATTTAGCTCCCAAATTGATATCACACCAACTGCCTTAGATCATTATTATGATGTTGAACTAATTGACGGGAGAATAATTGGGTTAAACACTATCATTCAGGGTTGTACATTAAACCTCTTAAAACACCCATTCAATATCGACTTAATGCCCGTAGAACTTGTTAGTCTCGATGTTATAATTGGTATGGATTGGTTGGCAAAGTACCAAGCTGTCATTGTTTGTGCCGAGAAAATCGTTCGTATTCCCTGGGGAAATGAAACGTTGATTGTTCGTGGTGACAGAAGTGATTGGGGAAACGAGACTCGTTTGAACATCATCTCGTGCACTAAAATGCAGAAGTACATGCTAAAAGGATGTCATGTCTTTTTGGCACATTTTACTATAAAGGAGACTGAAGACAAGTCGGAGAAGAAGCGACTTGAGGAAGTACCGATCGTTCAAAATTAGCCTGAAGTATTTCTTAAAGACTTTCCGGGTCTCCTCCGACTCGACAAGTGGAATTCTAAATCGATTTGATACCTGATGCTGCACCTGTAGCACGGGCACCTTATCGATTAGCTTCATCTGAAATGAAGGAATTGTCGGACCAACTCCAAGAACTTTCTGACAAGAGCTTCATAAGACCCAGTTCCTCACCTTGGGGAGCTCCGGTCTTGTTTGTCAAGAAGAAGGATGGATCATTTTGAATGTGCATCGACTACCGAGAGCTGAACAAGCTAACGGTGAAGAATCGTTATCCACTCCCAAAGATCGACGATTTATTTGATCAACTACAAGGATCCAGTACTTGCGATTAGGTTATCACCAGCTTCGAGTACATAAAGAAGATATTCCGAAGACGGCATTCAGAACTCGATATGGTCATTACGAGTTCCAAGTTATGCCATTTGGTTTGACGAACGCACTGGCGGTATTTATGGATCTCATGAATTGGGAGTGCAAGCCATATTTAGATAAGTTTGTGATTGTCTTTATTGACGATATACTCATCTACTCCAAGAACAAGAAGGAGCACGAATAACATCTTTAGGCAATTCTGGAGTTGCTTAAGAAAGAGGAGTTGTACGCTAAATTCTCTAAATGTGAATTTTAGATTCCTAAGGTACAATTTCTTGGCCACGTGATTGATAGTCAAGGCATTCACGTAGATCCCGCCAAGATCGAATCCATAAAAGATTGGGCACCTCCTAAAACGGCAACGGAGATTCAGCAATTTTTAGGTCTTGCTGGGTATTATCGAAGATTCATCGAAGGATTTTCGAAGATCGCCAAGCCAATTACCAAGATTACTCAAAAGAAGGTCAAGTTTGTTTGGGGCGACAAACAAGAAGCAGCTTTTCAACAGCTGAAGCAGAAGTTATGTAGTGCACCAATTATGGCTTTACCTGAAGGAAGCAAAAATTTTATTGCATACTGCGATGCTTCGATTAAAGGTTTGGGCGCTGTGTTGATGCAAAGAGAGAAGGTGATTTCTTATGCATCACGCCAATTGAAGATTCATGAGAAAAACTATACGACTCATGATTTGGAACTTAGAGCAGTAGTGTTTGCTTTAAAAAAACTAGAGACACTATCTGTATGGAACCAAGTGTACGGTGTTCACAGATCACAAGAGTTTACAACACATCCTTGATCAAAAGGAGCTAAACATGAGACAACGTCGTTGGTTAGAGTTGCTTAGTGATTACGATTGTGAGATCCGTTATCACCCGGGAAAGGCAAATGTTGTTGCTGATGCTTTGAGCAGGAAAGAATGAAATAAACCATTAAGAGTTCGAGCCTTAGTCATGAATATTGGCTTGGATCTTCCTAAACAAATCTTGAATACTCAAAGTGAAGCACGGAAACCAAAGAACATCAAGAACAAAGATGTTAGAGGTATGTTGATTCAAAATTCTAAGGATCCAGAGAAACTTAGAACGGAAAAGTTAGAACCCCGTGCGGATGAAACTCTATGCTTAAATGGCAGGAGTTGGTTATCCTGTTATGGCGATTTGCGGACTGTGATCATGCACGAGTCCTACAAATCAAAATACTCTATCCATCCGGGTTCTGACAAGATGTATCAGGACATGAAGAAGTTATATTGGTGGCCCAATATGAAGGCCGACATCGCCACCTATGTTAGCAAATGCTTGACTTGTGCTAAGGACAAGGCTAAACACTAAAGGCCATCGGGTTTGTTGGTGCAACCCAAGATACCTCAATGGAAGTGGGATAATATCACAATGGATTTTATCATGAAGCTTCCTAAGTCGTCACAAGGTTACGACACCATTTGGGTGATTGTTGACTGACTTACTAAATCTGCCATCTTTGTACCAATGAGGGAAACTGATCCCATGGAAAAGTTAGCAAGAATGTACCCAAAAGAGGTGGTCACGAGGCATGAGATACCTGTCTCAATCATTTGTGATCACGACCCTAGGTTTGAATCAAATTTTTGGAGGTCGCTTCAGAAGGCATTGGGTACAAATTTGGATATGAGTACTGCATATCATCCGCAAATTGACGGGCAAAGCGAGAGGACTATTCAAACTCTCAAGGATATGTTGTGTGCTTGTGTGATCGACTTTAGAAAGGGCTGGGTTAACCATTTTATATTAGTCTAGTTTTCATATAACAATAGTTATCACGCTAGCATTAAGGCTGCACCATTTAAAGCACTTTACGGTAAAAAGTGTCATTCACGTGTTTGCTGGGCCGAGGTTGGAGAAGTTCAACTCACTGGTCTAGAAATAGTTCAAGAGACGATTGAGAAAATCATTCAGATCAAGCAAAGAATTCAAGCCGCACATGATCGACAAAAGAGTTATGCCGATTTAAAGCATAAGCCGATGGAATTTCAAGTTGGAGATAGAGTTATGCTCAAGGTTTAGCCTTGGAAAGGAGTAGTACGTTTTGGCAAACGGGGGAAGCTAAACCCCAGATATGTTGGACCTTTCAAAGTGTTGGAAAAAGTTAGAGCCGTTGCTTACAAGCTTGAGCTTCCTCAAGAGTTGAGCAAGGTTCACAATACGTTTCATGTATCCAACTTGAAGAAGTGCTATGCCGATGAACCATTAGTTGTTCTGTTAGATGGACTCCACATTGATGACAAGCTTCGTATTGTTGAAGAACCAATATAAATCATGAACCGTGAAGCCAAACGGTTAAGGCAAAGCCGTGTTCCAATTATCAAGGTTCGATGGAACTTCAAGAGAGGTCCCGAGTTTACATGGGAATGAGAAGATCAATTCCGGAAGAAGTATCCGCACCTCTTCACAAAGACTGCACCGTCGCCAAGTGCCGCGTCTTAAGCCTTGAGGACAAGGCTCACTTAACGGGGGAAAACTATAACACCCCGTATTTTAGGGTCATTTACGATGTCATTTAATTCACTATTTATTTTTAGTCTTGTAAGCGTTTGCTTTTAATTTTAAATCGTTAAGTTAAATCGCGTAAGCTAAAAATTATCATTCAACGTAAACGTGCATCAAACAATTAAATGTTTATGTCAAGCAAGTGTTAGATAATTATTTAGAAGATAATTATTAACTTTGCATTTTTTTTTATTGGTTACGTAAAGTGCTTACGTTTCGTAATTAAATACGTTTAGGCATACCCGGAAGCACCAAAACTTATCTATGCTTCAACAAATACCCACAATTACACCCAATACTCAAAAATTTCATAAATCTCTTATATATTCATATGTATGGCCGGATATGGTGTAGAAATAAGAGAAAATATCTCAAAAATCTTGCTAGAAGTCTTGTACCAATTTCAACTCATTATGTCTTACTAACTATGACTAGTGTTTGGTCTTTTTCTTCCATGTTTTTCTCATCTTGTCTTGGACTCCCAATAGTGGTCTTGACTAGCCAAGTTGTAGTATATAAAGCTTATACTAGAAAGATAAACGCATACACTCATTTCCTTAGTAGAAAAACTACATCAATCTCTTTGCTTGCTCTCCTAGCTCACGGCTTACTACAAACACCATACCAAATCCATACAAAATTTATTTATAATATATACAAGTGTTCCTACATCATATCTAAGATATACTAAGGTGTTTAGAAGGTTTGGTTTGAGGTTTACAAGTGTTAAAGCAAGAAGGTTCAAGATTAGAGTTTTCTTGGATTTAGGGTTTCTTTTGTATTGGGAGCTTGAGTTAAATAGCTAAAAAAGGGTTTAAATCATATTGTTCATCACCATACATCATACTAAGGTTACCTAAAAACCTTAATCTCTAAAGTTCATAAACAAAATAAGTATGTAGACTTATGGATCTTGTGATTCTTGGATAATCTTTTGACAAATCATGGACTAGGGACCCTAAAAATGTAATACATGCGAAGTTAAGTGTTGTAATAGACTTGTAACAAAGTTACTAAACCTAAAGGTTACAAAAACAAGTTTCGTCATATTTTTAACACATTTTGATAGAGGCCCAAGTATTGAAGAACGGTCTGACTTGTTTTTAGAAGCCTAAGATCATGTGAAGAAAAGGGCTTCAGTAAAACAACCATAACTTTTGATCCGTAAGTCCGTTTCAGGCCCGTGACCACTCAAATCGAAAGAAAAAACAAGGCGGACGCAGTTGTAACACCTTTTAGCTAGTTACAGATTTTTCGAGGCCTAAAACCCTCGTTTACTATGAGTTATTTACATTTTTTTTGAATTTTTGTTGGACTTGTTTTTGTTCTAGCTCACGGCTCATCTGTCTTTTTAGGCCCGTTTCAGTTTTATGAGCCTATATAAACAATCTGCTGTAACCCTAGCCGGTCAGTTATCAGTTTTAATAAAAATAAACTATTAGCCGCTGTTTGCCAAGAATTTTTAACCTAATAATCGATATTCAATCGAATCAACGATTGTTGGAAGAATTGTTTCTGGTATTCGTAGAATCAACAGATCCAATTTGTTATCTTGTTTTTTAGTCTACATCACATTTATCAAAACATTCTGTTTAGATTTGAAATAAAAAGTATTTATTTTATATTTTTATAAAATACTACATCTCATGAGGATTCCAAAAAGGTAAGAAACTCAAAAAACCGATTTATAACGAAGGAGATACGGCATTTACAAGTTATATGATAATAAACGAGTTTATAAAAGAAATTTTTTTGCAAACCACTTCTGATATAAAATGTTGGTTATTTTTCTCAAATAGTACACATTTTTAGGATTCCAAAACATTAAGAATCATAATTTTTGTATCAATAATAAAGGAGTTATGATTTTCGCAAGTTTACGATAATTAAAGTTTATAAAAATAATTTTATAAACTATGAACAGTAAAAATCACTATTCATCTCAGATATATAGTTTTTGAAAAATATTTTTATAGAACTTTTAATTACGAAGACGTGCTCCAAAGAATCACTAAAATCGGAGTTAAAACGAATAAGATACGACTTTTACGATAACTAAATTTATAAAAGTGTATGAACAATAAAAATTACTGTTCACCAGATGACCCAAAATATAAAAATGTAATATTTTGATATTTCTTTCAAATACAAAAGCGTGGACATAAGAAACGTAAGAAACGGACTTAAAACGGGAAAGTTACACCGTTTTTACTAAAGAGATATTTATAAACGTTTTTACTTTATAAATATGATTTCACATATACAAGTAGATGGTAATGTAGCTATATAGAATTATATATGGTATTAATTAATCAAAGTGCTTAGTACTTATAGGACCTATATTTAATTAGGTTGCATTCGGTCATTATTGTAACGCATTTTTACGCATTTGATATACATTATCGATCCACTCACTCAAGGTGAGTTCATAGCCCCACGTTTTACATTTATAATGATTTATAAGTTTTGGGTGAGAAACATATGCATGTTTTACAATTGGACGCAAGTGGACATTTTACATTACGATTACGTGTTTGCCTAAGTAGCGATAACCCTTTGAGCCCATTATCTTGAACTGTCAATTACTTGTTGTGAGCGCGAATGTTATAAATATATCTATTTGGGATTGACATCCCCGTTCGGGTGAGTCATGCTCACTATGCCGGTTTGCCGGACAACGAACGTATACCATGTCGGACATAGGATGTTGCGGGTTAGAACATCATCACGGGCAATGTTGGCAATTTATATTGCAATTCATACATGTCGAGCTTCAGTGTCATGAGCTTAGGGAAACGTAATTACATTTTATGATGTTTGCATCTGTTGCATTATCATGGGGAAATCTTACGGTCCTACATTATACATTTTACAAACCTATGAATTCACTAACATTATTGTTGACGTTTTAAAGCAATGTTTTTCAGGAGGTCAATAAGGCACGAGGTGTAAGGGATACATTGGTGGTTATATTTTGGATGTCACATGAATAAAGATTTGGTTGCATTACATTTTGAGAAAACATTTGTTATGGACTAGAATCTTTATAATTTGTATATTGAACAAGTGAAGCTTCGGGCCTTTGTAACAAATACTTTGCAAAATCCAATGTATCGGTTTTAAACGACTTTTTGGCCGTTCTTATATATATCTTGTGTTATTGATCTATGAAGTACCACCCTCAGACCCATATTCCGCTGCGACCCAATTTAGGGGTGTTACAAATGATGTCGTAAATGACCCTAAAACACGGGGTGTTATATTGATAGTTTTGCAAACTTAGTATTCACACTATTTTCTGTTAATTTTCTTAACTCATTTTTTAATGCTGCAATTGCAAATCCCTTTTCCTGAAGTTGAGCTTTGAACTCAGCATTTTGAGCAATCAAAGAAGTTTTTTGTTCTATAGTCTTAGCTCTCGTTGTTTTGATAGAATCATACAGTTCTTTGTAATACTTTTTCAAAGTCTCATTTTCCGTAAGTAATTTAGCCACTTTATGTTCCAATTCAACGTTTATTGTTTCAATTACATATATGTCATGTTTAACCTTGGCTTTATTACTTTTCTCTTTCAAAATTTGACCACTCTTGCCTTGATTTAAAAAATTATTTTTCAATTGAAGTTCAAGATTAATGCAATGTACTTCAAGTTTTGAAAAATCTTGCTGGAACTGGGAAACAGTCTTTTTCAAACAAATATTTTCAAATTTGAGAGATTGATTTGAGAGTTTAGTTATCTGGTTATCAGTTAATTCATTAGGCAAAGGACGTATGTTATGACAATGTTCAGCATTCTGGTCAACCTCTCCTTCATTATTGAATTTAAGTTGCTCAGTGTGCTGTTGTCCAGTAGCAAATACATTATTATTAGCAGTCAATTGTACCTCAGCCATTGGCTCTTCGTCATATACGGGTTTGATATCTGCATCATCAACATTTGCATCCTTCCATGACGTGCTGCTTGTATCGTGCTTTTCTGATTCTATCCTACTGCTTTATGTGTCAACCAAACTAGCATCCAATGCTTTACTCGTATCAACCTTTCCCTCTTTTGTCTGCATCGGTCTTTCATTTACCCTACTGTCATACTCTCTTTTATGTGTTGCTCTTTAATCAATTGACTTCTTAAACAGATTCCATGTAGTGGATTAGTGTATCATGGAATTGTTGAACCTTGGTTCGAGTGTATTCTAGAAAGTACTTGTGTGTCATTAGACCATCATCATCATCCAAAGAAAACCGTGAATTGATGAACTTGTGAATCTGTGTCTTGAGTACTCTAAAAGCATCTATGGATCCATTTTCTTGAAATTCTTTTTTGTCAAATTGCTTTTCTAGTTGATCCATGTTTAGGAACATTGTGCCTTTGAAAATTTGAACATCTTGATCAAAGAGTGTCGCAAATGCCCGTTTGAATCCACACTCGGTTCGAGTTTCTTTTAAGTCGTTGTTTGAAAGAACCTTGAGGTGTGAATGAAGTAGTCAAAAAGATACTATGCAACTTTCTTTTGCTTTGTCTTGCATTAATTGCATCTCTTGTTCATCCGAATCTGAACATGAAGAAAAACTATCTTTCGTTTCCATTGAAATTGATGTGTTGTGAAATGAATTATGGATCTTAAGAAGATAAGATTGTGTTGTGGTTTATTTTTGGTGTTGTTGTTGATGAAGATAAAATCTTTAATTACTGTTGTTAGATCCCTTGTTAACTTTGGACTAACGGTAAAAAATGATTTGACTTGAAGGAATTGAGTTGTATTAGTTAACGGTCGTTAAGTAGCTTGGTAACAAGGACTAACTGTGCAAATCGTTAAAAAACTGAGGACTAATGGTGTAAACTATTTTCACTTTAAGGGTTTGCTTTCCGAAAGTTCAAATTACAAAACCACAATATTCCGAAACCAAAACCACTGTTTTCCGAAACCGAAACCTGTGTGTTACGAAACCAAAACCAAGGTTTTCCGAAACCTTTAATTATAAATTTACAAAACCCCTAATTAAAGGAAACTGTTGATACTGTTTTATAAAGTAAACTTTCTTAATATTAGATTTACGAAACCACTTTTAAAAAAGGGGCAATTACATTTATGTCCTTACAAAAATTTAATATTACATCAATATCCTTCTAGGTTTTATAATTACATTATTATCCTTCATAAAATTTTAAATTATCATATATATATATATATATATATATATATATATACACACATATATAGAATCCGGATCGATTGAAAAGTTTTTATTTTGAGAAAATTGAGAAAGTTTTCAAAAATGATTGATTTTTAACTTTGATTCAAGTTTTTCAAGCATAAAACTCATTTTAATGTGATTCCGAAATGTGTAAAAAAAATTCGAATCGATGTTAAAAAAAACTCTCAATTTTGCGATATAAGTATAATTCTGAATCTTCTATACAAATTTAGGGAATCATTACCATAACTCGATTTTAACAATGATTTGTGAATCAAATTTGTGATTTATAGATTTGATTCACTATTAAATGATGTTTACTTGTGAATCAAATTAAAAAATATGAATCAATTTGCTCAAACGTAGATTTCTCAATCTTCTCAAAATAAAAACATTCTCAATAGAACCAGAGCCTATATATATATATAATCAGTCTTAACTTCCGCATAGCAGTAGTAACTTCCAAACAAAATCAAGAGGCTTTTAATCGTAACAATCCTCCCCTAAACTTGATATTCTTCTTCAAAAATCTTAAGTTTCTTCATTAAAAGCTTTATAATCACCAGGAGGATGCTTCCAAACACTTCACTATTTCTTGAGCTGCTTTGTCATAAGCTTAAGAAACTGATAACACATTTCATTCCAATAATCAGATTTTAGCTTCTTATTTAGCATATCAGTGATTGTTGCAGGTGTAAGGGATACTCTTCTCTGACTACATAATATACATGGCATAACTTCAACCTCAACAAAGTGTACTCCACAATAATCATATAGCCTCCAAATCAATAACTTTCGTTTATCCGTAGAAATATTACCGTCCATATTATATCTTCTACATGAGGTTCAAACATAGTCTATTTAGATCACCCCAAAGCACATGCTTCAAAGCCTTTCTAGCAGGCCTTGTGTAGAGGCCCATGCTGTGAACTTTAACCTAATATCCAAAAAGTTTCAAAAATCTTCTCTGTAAGCTTTCATCAACTGGCTAAACAATAAGTATTTCTTGGAACAGCCATCAGCTCTCAATTATATCATAATAGCCTTGCCTTCCGATTTTCTAATAAGGATCGAAGGAAAATTTAACATGGGTCGCTTGGTAGCTAGGGGTATAACATCAATTGCCACTTCATCATCTTGGATAATCTCAAAGCATTATTTAAGATCTTCTTTCTCTTTATCATCTTCCATTTTCTGTTTCTTTGCTACCTCATGTTCTAGCTCTTCTCCTGCTCTCTTAGAACTAATCTCTTATGCCATCTCTACTTATCACTTCTTTTAGGGGCTCTCTTTTATTAACTCATATCTATATCACAAACTTTTTACCTGTGGTGGGGGCGGAGGAGTGGGGCAGTTAATCACGTCGCTTTAC
Source organism: Tanacetum coccineum (assembly GCA_026074375.1). Classification (NCBI taxonomy): domain Eukaryota; kingdom Viridiplantae; phylum Streptophyta; class Magnoliopsida; order Asterales; family Asteraceae; genus Tanacetum; species Tanacetum coccineum. Next base: position 67,236 of record BQNB010000547.1, on the reverse strand, counting down.
TGCTTGAGTAATGCGATGGGATCTCTGAGAGGGGTGGGCGGGCGTTTGTCCGCATGCAATATCTCGACTGTCTAGTCTGTGGGTTGTGTAACCAGCCAACTGAGGGGTAAGCGAGATCACGTAGGTGGGGAGTCATGCTGACACGTGTACAGTGAGGCTTGGTATCGGTTTAATTTTGCAGGTGGTGAGGGTGTGTGAGAGGCATATGTTCCTCTTTTCTTGAATCTCTTAATTTTGCAAAGTTGTTTCTTTCAGATCTCAAGCTCCGAAGGGAGTTCTACAAACAATCTTGCCTCTCTGTTTAGCTGTCAATTCGATTCTTGTCTCTCTCTTGATAGTGGGCGTTCTATCTGCCGTGTCTATCCAGCCACGTAAGGCGCTAGTCAGCCGTCTAGTGCAGTGTGCTGGGTTGTATGGTACTATTATCCCATTAAGATGTTGCATCTTGGAAACTGTCTCGTGGAGCCAGTGAGAGTGCTGAGAAGACTGTGAAGTCTGTGATGTGTTGGGCATCATCTTCCTCCTTTGTCGCTGAAAGCAAGACATTTCATGGTAGAGTCTATTTGTTTCTTTCTTTCCTTTAAATGCTTCTCAGGTTCCATCATCTTAGCTTTGCCGTTATCCTTGATGTGTGAGGTATTGTGTGTGGTACGGGAGGTGTTTGTGGGGGGTTCGCGTTGGGGGGGTTTTTGAGAATGGGGCACCAGGGTGGTGGCGTCTTCAAATGAATGGCTTTAGGTTAGGGGTGCGGTGAGTGGGGTGGAGGGAGCAAGTGTAGTGAAGTGTGCTGGTGATATTGGGGTTAGTCACTATGCGGTACTAGGGCGGGGGTCGATGGGGGGGGGGTTAGTGACCACAACCTGAAGGTGTGTGGAGATGTCAGCTCCGGTCGAATAGCGGAGCCGAGAATGGCTTGGACGCAACGGGGGAGACGTCGTCTGAGCGATTAGGGGTGGTAGATGAGGTATGCGAGCAGGCACAGAGACGTTCGCTGCAGGGTACTAGACGGACGAGACGTACGAGTGATCTAGTATACTTGGGAGTTCAGCTGGTATATTATGTTCGATGGGCCGAGTAGGAGACACGTATAGCTTCGCCGGATTAAAGCTGGACAAGTGGGTGGTGTGGGGGATTGGGAGTGTCGCAGGGAGACATTTGTGGGAAGCATCATCTTCAAGCGCCTCCGCGTGGGGAGGTTCATGGGATTGCGACACTAGTCCCTGGAGAGGTTGTGAGGTCGCCTATCGATGTGTGCAACTTTTGGATGTCGAGATCTGGGTTGTATGATTTGGGGAGTACGTGGCATGGGGTCGGTAAGGGGTGATTTTTCACTCGGCTCGGTCACATAGAATCATGACTACGTACTCATCCTGAGCCAGGAGTCATTGGCGGAGTAGGGGGAGATTGTCTTATAGCAGGCATAATGAGTTCTACCTCATTGGGGGGTAGATCTTTCTCTCAACAACGGTGAGTGTGGGGAATAGACAACACATATTAAGTGCAGTCTATACTACAAACCAACTTTGAATAGTCCTTTTGACCTTGTATGTTCTTGACCCTCCTTTCTTCTCGTATTCCTCATTGAACCCAACTCAACACAACTTTAAACTTATGAAATCTCTTGCTGCTTGAGGGTCAGAATATTCTATATATATTTTCCAGTTCAAGGACTCGTCTGCTTGTAATTTGGTTACAAATTTTCCACGTCAAGATCTTTGAGTTTCAGACTATCCTCTTGACCCCACTGGAGGACAGTGAAACAATGTGGAACAGTGTAGGTACTTTTCCTCATTCCCTCATTGCGCATTGCCTATCCATTTTGCTATATGGAGTCCGGTAGGAAAACCTCACAGATTAGGAATCTCAGTGACCTTTCATTCTCATTTGGGCATCCTATTCCTTGGTTTTTTGTTTCTTCTAGGGTTTGAGATGTTGACATGGCTTAGTAATATACAGTGTGTGATAGGGATCATAGGATTCGCTGTAACGTTCACGATCCATTCTATCCCTAAACTTTTGAACTATCGAGTGTTGGAAATAAGGTTAAACTGCGCCAAGAATCCTTTCCTAACCTCTTTTCAAATTGACAAATACCTTCTTTGTGTGAGAGGGTGTAACAAACTAATAATTTCATCAAGAGTAGACATAACATCACCAACTTTGTTTATTCTCTATAAAGTTTCTGCACAAACCGATGCGATAAATTAGAGCACATTTGCACACTACTTATATGCCACATTCACATTCACCATGAAAAATCCTTTCAAAGATATATAGTTAGAAAAGTTGTATTTCCTCTTTCTGGTTTTGTGGCAAAGAAGCAGGATTATGCAGAGCGCCATAGTGCTACTAAATTCATTCCGAGTGCTGTAGACTTAGCACTTAGGACATTTCAGATAGAGTATGAACAAAAACCTTCCATTGAGGAGCAAAAAGAAACTTCTTATATGAATGCGAAGTTTTCTGAGTAGAAGGTTTTTCATAGCTACCCTATAAAGCAAGTTGCTCAAAAATATTAGCATTGGGTAGACATCAATTCCTTCAGCATCTTTTAATTGAAGATCTCTTCTTTACACTTGTCTCAATGATGATCACTTTCTTCCCATCCACTAGGGCTTGTAAACTGAACATTCCATCTCCAATTTAACATATCTCATCTTCTCACCTTTGCAAGTAGCCCAAAACTGCTCAATACATAAAGTATGAACGATTGTAGATTAACTGTTAACGCATTATTTGATAGGATCTCCCACATACAAGAAATCCACAATTTTGCTCAAAAAATAACCGCTTCACTTTCATGGGTTTAGATGCAGAGAACCACCCTCGCGACCAGTTGTATGATTCAAGCAAACTTTAGAGCAGACATTGTGTTGGGTTTATAAACATGATTAAAACGATAAAATTGAGATTAGGTTTATATAGATGAGTATACAAAGATTTCAAGATCCGAGTAAAAGATTGAATGAAACCCTAAACGAAGTATCATTATATAAATACCCTCAACATCAATAACTTCGCTAAAGCATATAAAGTTATGATTGCCTAACCAAACACAGCATTAACTTCAACTGGCAAGTATAAGTAACCCAGCAGTATAACTCAATAGATAAATTAAAAAGCCTGCAACCTGGCACCATTAACATGGACATAGCCAACCAGCGAAAAGGAAGTTATGCCTAGCAGCATTAACTTTTGCTAAGCATCCAATAAGTTATGCCTAGCATCACTTAACCTTGAATTACCACTAGCTATTAACATCCAATTCCCTTATCTAACTAATTTCCTTTCCCTAATGAGCATTTCCCATACATCAAATTAGTATTTTAACCCTTACAAATCCTCTTCTCGTTTGTTTGTTTTTGAATATGTCTCTCTAATTTTTTTTAGGTTCACAATTCTCCTCTGCTGTTTTTGAGAGTTGCTCCTCTCAATCTCTTTTAGCTCATAATTCTCTATGGTCTAATTTTTGGATTTCTCTCAATTCTTTTTAAGCCATAATTTCCTCTCTGTCTATATATTTTTTGATTTCACCTCTTAATTCATTCTTTTTAAAACTCCTAAATCACCCTATTCTGTTTTGATCTGTTTTTATAAATCACAGATAATCCTTTTCTTCTGTTTTTAATAATAATCTCACTAATTCTCTTTATTAAGTTTACCTTAATAAACTTACCATTTTCTTAATCAGGATGACTTTAAAGATTTAGCATCTCCAAAATACTAGGGAGCCAATCTAATATTGAAATCTATACTTAACAAAAATCAAATGCTTTTTTGTAAGCAAATCTGCAACATTCTTTGGTCAGTATGTAATCTTGATCATTTGAATTAGCTTTCTTTTCATTGGAAAATCTTTCTAATAAGTGATGTCTCCAATAATTCTCAATGTGTTTTTCTTTGAGGTGACAAACATGGATCTTTTACTAATGCATTTGTGCTCGCAGCAATTATAATAATAGATATGCGATTTTGTAAAACAGGCATAATTAGTTTATACCATAATCAAGCAATTGACATTTGGATCCAATAGAGCCCTTGCCTAAAGTTATACCCATAATCCAGCAATTAATTTTGAATCCAAAGCACTTGGCCACAACAACTTGAAGCAGCTACATATTCAGCTTCTGTTGTGGAATTAGCAGCCACAGTCTGCTTCTTACACTGCCATGAAATCAATCTACATCCTAGGAATTGACAACCTCCTATTGTGGACTTCCTATCTAAGCTTGCTCTTGCATAGTCACTGTCAGTCTATGCTACCAAATCAAAAGGTGAATCCTTATGATACCAAAGGTCCAATTTAGGTTAACCTTTAAGATATCTAAAAATTCTTTTCACAGCATGAAGATGTGACACTTTAGGGTTAACTTAGAATCTGGCACATACATATACAACAAACATTATATCTGGTCTTGAAGAAGTAAGATACATCAATGAGCCAATCATTAATCTATACATATGTTCATCTACATCTTCACCATCTGCATCTTTGAGCAAAGGCTTATGGGTTTCCATGGGTGTGTTTGCTGCTTTGACATCACTAAAGCTAAATTTCTTCAAAATCTCAGTCACATACTTATCTTGGCTTATAAAAATCCCATATTCCTTCTGCTTCACTTGTAGTCCTAGGAAGAATGTGAGTTCACCCATAGAACTCATCTAAAACATCTTATGCATCATCTTTTCAAACTCTGTGCATAACTTCTTCTTTGTAGACCCAAAAATGATATCATCTACATATACTTGTACTATCAGAATATCACCTTGGTCCCTGTTTATAAACAAAGTTTTGTCTATCTGTCCTCTCTGAAACCTATTTTCCAACAAATAAGTGGACAAGGTCTCATACCAAGCTCTAGGAGCTTAATGCAAACCATAGAGAGCCTTTTCTACTTTGTAAACTCTGTTAGAGAAGTCTGAATCTTCAAATCCTGGTGGTTGACTAAGATAGACTTCCTTTTCAATCTTACCATAAAGAAAAGCACTCTTGACATCCATCTGGTACACCACAAAGTCTTTAAATGAGACATCGGCTAAGAATAGCCTAATTGCTTCAATTTTGGAAATAGGGGCAAAAACTTCATCATAGTCAATCCCTTCTTCTTGTGTGTATCCTTGAGCAACCAATCTTGCTTTGTTCTTTATCACAATGCCTCTTTCGTCCTTCTTGTTCCTGTAAACCCATTTAGTGCCTATGGCCCTTTTACCATTTGGTAAATCCACCAGGGTCTAAACCTTTTGTAATTTGAATTGTAGAAGCTCATCCTGCATTGATTCTATCCAACTAGGATCCTTCAATGCTTGGATTACCTTCTTGGGTTCTTCTTGTGATAAAAAGCAAGCAAACAAGCAATTTTGAAAGTCTTTATGGTTTGTTCTTTGCTGAACTAAACTAAACAAACCATGTTCTTTCAAATTCTTTGTCATTCTTCTTGTTTGAGGTGCTGAATTCAAGTCTCTGATAATTTGTTCAACTGGATGATCTTTGTGTATTCTTGTAGTTGGAATAGGACTGACAGACATAAATGCATCTAAATTGTTCATGTCAGCCTCTGCACCAATATCTTCATCATCATCTGAATAAACAATATCTTAAAATTTAGGCATATTTGGATCATTTAGAAGTTCAATGCTTGTTTTTGGATTAACAGCATTAACTTATGTGCCAACATCATTAACAGTTGAACTAATAGCATTAACATTGTTAGTGTTGTTTCCATCACTAGAAGTATTAATATTGTTAGTGCTGTTAATATAATCATCCTTCTCTTGATTAATTCTTGGCTCCTCTGTACTTGGAACCTCACTATCTTTCCCTTCAGTTAGATTTCCACTTTCATTCCCTGGATCTTCAGCATCCTTCTTTTTCTCCTCCCCTGATGGTTTGAATCCAGCATCAGGAGAATCCTTTGGACTATAAGAGAATGGTGGATCTTGAGTCCATAATGGTAGCAATATGTATTTTTTGCCAGGTACTGTCTCCACTTTAGCTTTACCTGTATCAGCATATGCTTTTGTTCTTGCATTACCATTAAATTGATTCCCTGCAACAACTGGCTTATAGTTCATAGAATTTGTTAGTGCATCTATATCAAAAAGCCAATTAGGTCCACTTCATGCAACATTAGATGTCTTTTCACTAAATTATACATGCAGGTTCTCTTATACTATCTTAGTTCTACTGTTGAATACTCTGAATGCTTTGCTATTGGTAGAATATCCTACAAAGAACCCTTCATCAACATTTTCATCAAATTTACCTAGGTGATCTATGATATTAAGGATTGTAACAGGACACCCAAATGGTCTCATAAAGCTTAAGGTAGGTTTTCTACCTAGAAAAAGTTCATAAAGGGTCTTGTTGTGAGGCTTGATAACTCACACCCTATTTTAGACATAACAAGCAGTATTAACTGCTTTAGCCCAGAAAGTTGTTGGCAATTTTAAATCAGCTAACATAGTCTTAGAAGCCTCTATTAGTGTCCTATTTTTCCTTTCAGCTACTTCATTTTGTTGTGGAGTCCTAGCAACACTAAATTCCCTCTTAATATCCTTCATTTCACAGAACTGATTCATGACCTTATTCTTGAATTCAGTCCCATTGTCACATCTAATCACTTTCACCCTAAGGTCTATTATATTTTTTATGCCTGTTATGAATGTTTTAAGGATTTCACTAGTTTCATCCTTAGTGGCTAAAAAGAAAACCCAACTAAACCTACTAAAATCATCTGTGAGAACTAGGCAGTACATCTTTTTCATTAAACTCTTTACAAATGTTAGGCCAACAAATCCATGTGCAACATTTGTAATGGTTGGCTGATTGAACTGACTGTTTTAGTCTTACAAGAAGCTCTGTGTTGCTTTCCTTTCTGAAAAGCAACACAGGTTTGATTAATTTCAAAAAGTTTTGAAGGTAAACCTCTTACAAGGTTTCCCCTTACCAGTTTATTCATTGTTTTGAAATTTACATGTCCAAGCCTCCTATGCCAAAGATTAGATTCATCTGGTATGGCTTTTGCAAAGAGACAAGTGAGACCTCCTTGAGGAACAACATTCTTTAAGTCAACACTATACATGTTATCCTTTCTAAGAACTTTAAGTAAAACATGACTTTCATCAGTTAACTTAAAGTCTTGAGACAGGATAACACATTCAATATTAGTAAAAAGAACACTATTCTTCTTGTCACACATTTGTGAGACACTGAAGAGGTTAAACTTTAGTTCCTTTACAAAATACACATCTTCAAAATCCAATTTACTAGTTCTTATTTTACCTTTCCTAGTAATTTTCCCTCTTTTAGAATTACCTCCAAAGGCAACAAATCCTCTATCAATTTCTTCATATTCTGTTATAAGATTGTGATCTGTTTCATGTCATGTGACTAGAGCACCCACCTGTCAATCACTCATTTTTACCTTCAAATCTTGTTGTGGATTGCCATGCACATAATGCGTAAAAACAATAATTTCTTCTTGGGGTCCCAAGCCATCACTGAATTCGGATCTGCCTTGTGCTTCAATATAGTCCATATTTTTAAAAGATTCTATTGTTTCACATTTGTGTCTGGAGACATGGTCTAAAACTTTTTGGATGTTGTCTTCCTCAAACCCAACATGCGGAGGCTTAACAGCATTGTCTCATTTCCTATTAATAATTGTACTACTGCTTTTGCCCAACATAGTAACTTTTTCGCCTATCAACATTACTTTTTCATTGAAATTATGTTTCTTTATTTGTTGTAAAATTGTTATAAATGGCTCTTGTAACATTGTGAATGTGCTCCATTTAAAAACTTTTGTTGTTGGGCCTTGACACAGTTCACTGTTGGTCTCTTGGGTTAGCAATATTAATTGGTACTGGCAGAAAAGAATTAACAGACTACTGCTCGCTCTGGAAGAGTTTTGCCTAGCAAGTATTAGTGTTTTTAAGGCGATTTCATTAAGACTGCTCTTGGAACAAAATTTTCTTTTGGATGAGGGTGAAGAATTTTCTTGAGGAATTTTTAGTGATTTCACCCTTATAGCATTGATTCCATACGGTTTTACCACCATTTTTCTTTTCTTAGATATCACTAATCTTTGATCAAAATGGTTAAAATGCGCCCAATACATTAGCAAGCTTTATTTTTAAACTCAAAATTACTTCCTAATTCTGAGTCTTTAAATTATTTCCAAGTTTTCCTCTTATTTCCTTTAGGGACTTTGATTATTTTTCCTAGGGTATTCAGCTTGCTTATTGTTCTCTACCTTTTTAACAGACTTTTAGGTGGTGATTTAACCGTGCTAATTTAGTTTAAACAAATTCCTACCTTAGCACAAAGCTAGGTTTTTTCTCTGTCTAGTCATTAGACTTACGTCTCATTTCTAATCCTCTTGTAAGATATCCAATATTCAATAAGTGGCTCACAACAGATTAGGTTTAGACTCACTACGTCTTAACTTCAATTGTTATAACTACAGGTACTACTAGTTACTGACTTTCTAATAACAATTGTTGGGATCTCACGGATTTGGATGATTAAAAAATTACATATGCATAAATGATGACGAATGAAACAATAGGGATTAATATGACACTTGGTTTTCTACATATGGAGAATTTAAAGCTGGAAGATTTATATGGATGATGGCAGTGAAAAAGTCAAGTATATCAAAGATAAAGAAGGTTTTAACTTCAGTTTAATTTAGCTTCCATAATAATATTTAATTAGCTTCTCTTTGTAAGCCTTAATATCCCTCTATATAAAGGGTATTAGGGTGAATAGTTTTATCATCCATCATAGTTAGATCTCTCCAATGAGAGTCTAATAGTTAGCTTATTAGTTTATGTAATAGTTCATAGTCGACTGAATAAAGTCGAATAGTATATAGTTTATGAATAAAAACCTTGTTCATAACATTGTTGTTCTCATTTGTTATTCCGCTGCGTGATCAATGTTATGAAGCCATAGATGGGCAATTCGATCTTGAAGCCTACTATTCAGGTTTTTTCAAATTGGTTATCAGAGCACAAATGTTCTCATTATCATGCTGTAAAGGGAATTTGGGGATCTGTTATTAAGACTCAGCAGGTTCTAATTGGAGAACCCACTGACCAAACTCCTAATTGTGAATGGTGGACCAATTTTATTAGAACTTTGATTACAACAAAGGTCAACAGGCAGAACCCAGCCTATACAGGCCTGGGTCCACTAAGAGAATACTAATTTTTTTTTTTATGTTATGCAGGGAATCATCCACTCAGGGACATGGGTAGATAGAGTATATTTGATAGTGGATGCTCAGGGGCAACATGACAGGTAACAAGATCAAATGGGGATTTTGAAGAAATTCAAGTTGGGGATCTGTTACCATTGGAGTTGCAAAAGGCTTCTCATAAACTGGGTAAGGATGAATAAGATTGGTAATTAGATTTTGTATGAGTATAGTGTGTCTTTTGTTAAAAGAACTTAGGGCATTTTTAACCTTTTTTCAATTTTAACAAAAATGTGTTAAGCAGATCAAGGGTTCTTTTACTGAAATGAAATGTCTTGTTGTGTCTCTGACTTTAGAGGACTGATGAAAATTAGATACTTCGAATATGTCCTTAGACTTCACAATTGTACAGTTTTGTATGAAGAAAATACTCCTGCAAAAGGTTTTGCTGTTTGATTGCTAAAGCCACATCTGATGAACTATAACAATGTTGGCCTAGAAAGGTTAGGTTCATATCATTTTTAAAAACCTAATACAATTTATGAAGAGATACCTTGTTAAGAGGTTCTACCTTCCAAGGTTTTACAGAAATGACCATACATGTGTTTCTAGCCATAAAGGAAAGCAACAACAGGGCTCCTGACATAAGGCTAATTTAGAAAGATTAATCTACTTGAGGCAATTACACACCTTGCATATGGATCTTTTTGCGACCCTTACTTCATATAAAAAAGCATTAATCATGCATGTTATTGCCTTGTAATTACTGTTGATTGTACAGATTTTGTTGGGTATTCTTTTTGGCCTCGTAACGGATGAAATAGTGCCCATTCTTCAGAACTTTATTAGGCAGATTGGAAACCAGTTACTTATAGAGGTTAAGATTATTAGATCAAGTAATGGCTATGAATTTAAGACATAGGAGATATGCTTGAATTTTATGGGAACTAAGGAAATAAGCATGAGTATATCAATACCAGATCTCCACAACAAAATGGAGTTGCTTGAATGAAAGAACATGGACCTCTAATTGAGGCTGCTAGGACATTGCTAGCTTGACTCCTCTTACAACTACTTTTTGGGCAGAAGAAAGTCTCTACTGCCTTGCTATGAATTTAAAATCAGGGTCACGAGTGACCTAACTAAAAAACAAAAATCCTTATGAGCTTTTGTTTTGGCAATAAACCAATTATCTTCGCTACATAAGACTTTTCGGGTGTCATGTTTACCAATTTTAGACACTATTAGTATGCTTGGCAAGTTTGACAAAAAATTGTTAAGGTTTCTTAGTTGTTTCTCACTAAATAGCCAATGCCTTTAGGGTTATTATTTTGTAACCAAAAGAGGAGATAGTAAATCTGCTTCTGTCAATTTTCTTGAAGATAACCTTAATGTCAAAAGGAGTAAGGGTATAGATGGATGTTGTGATTATTGACTATCTTACTGATTCTATGAATTATATTCCTGTATATTTGAAGGATCATGCTAAACCCAATACAGGTACTTTAAAGTAACTAACAGCTGCTGGTATTCACAAACTCCAAATAGCTAATACTTCTGAGAAAAAAGCTGAGGAATGCAGAGCTTATTGTTGTGCTTCAGCTATAAAGAATATGCAGGATAAAGTTGAGTAAGGAAAAAGCCTTCTACAAACTCAAAGAAAGGGGAGATTTTGACAGAACACTCAACTAAGAGAAGGAGGGCTATTCTACTGCTGCTTCAGAAATAAATCCTAGACTTCTAGCTTTTTGAAGAGAGTGGAAGAAATCACTCAAACGCAATTTAGGACATTACTGAAAATAACTTACCACACTCCTTACAGTTAATTCTGGTAGTGAACCTGTTAATACTGGGTGAGCTTTGATCATGATGACTTCAAGCTCTGCCGAGAGCTCGAAATTTTTCACAAGTCTGAGGGTCAAAAAATTTGTTGAGGCTCATCTTATGCATGATAAGGGTGTGGGAAATGACTTCAACAAGCTTTCAACAGTAATCGAAAGTCAGTCCCACTCCTACTCTTAGGATTCACAATATTCACCTAAAAAGTCAAATACTTGGTGATCCTAAGTCAGCTGTGCAAACTAGAAGCAATAAGTGCACGCAACAATCCAGAGGACTTCCATGGCACTTATTTAGCTATTTATAAAAGCACAGCAAAGAAAAACAATCACAAGATCAACAACATTGTTTTTTGCCTGTTTTCTATATTGGAGGACTAAAAATATTTTTGATGCTCTACAAGATGCAGTTGGGTTCAAGCCATTGCAAGAGGAGTTGTTACAGTTTAGCTTGCAAAAAGTATGGTTCTTGTAGATCTACCTTAAGGAATGAAGGTAATTGGTACAAAATGGGTCTATAGAAATAAAGAGATTAAATGGAGGAGTGGGCATGTCAGATTTAGGCCAGGTTTGGTTGGCCCAAGGGTTACACGCAGAGGAAGAGGGTATTGACTTATGATGAGGTTTTTGCTCCTTGTGGCATAACAATGGGAATCTATCAGTTATTTTTAGCTTTGCCTCATTTATTTGGGGTTCAAGTATACCTAATGGATGTAAAAAGTTTTTCTGTTGGCCACTATAGATAGAAGAGGTTTATGTCTCACAACCTCCTGGCTCTTGTAGAATCCTGTTCACTTAAGATGTTTATATGGTGGTTCAATGGCTTTGTATGGACTTGACATCAAGCTCCTTAGAGCTTGGTTATGCTACTCTATCAAACATTTCTAGAGAAGCATGGATATAAGAGTGGTTACTATTGACAAGGTCTTTATTTATTATAAGGATAAGAAGGATATCATGATGGTTTTAAGTGTATGTTGAATGAATCATTTTGGATCTACCAAAAGTCTTGGTGTGATGAGTTGGAAGCCTTGATGAAAGCAATTTCAGATGAGTTCTATGGGTGACTCACAATTTTCCTGGATTACAAAAGTCAAACAGAACAAATAAGGAATCTTCATATCGCAAGATAAGTATGTAGCTGAGATACTCAGAATTTGATCTTGTAAGTGTTGAATAAACTGCATTAACCCGCATGGAGACCAAAAGTGGCATTTGAAAATAAGATGAGGAAGTGTCGATGTAGGATGTACAACTTATACAGATCCTATGATAGGTCTCTCATGTTTTTAACTACCTCTAGGCCTGTTATAATGTTATGCAGTATTGCTTCCTTGGTTCTCGTTCTTCTAGGTCAACTCCCAAGACTTCATCATCTCAATGCTGTGAAGAGAATGTTTAAAGTACCTTAAGAGCAAACCCAATTTGAGCTTATGTATCTATGAGAATCACCTTTTGACCGGAAGCTTTCTCTGATAGTGATATGATGTGTCAAAATTGTCAGGAATCAACAAAGGTGGTTGTTCAATTTCTTGGACCAAGACATTTTCTCATGGCAAATGAAAGATACAGACATAGTGGTAATTCTAGACTAAAGCTGATTATGTAGCCTGCTGCAAATTGCTATGACAAGTATTGTTGGGTTCAAAATCCACTGTTGGACTATGGGTTTAAGTTTTCATGAATACCAAATCACATTGATTAATATAAAAGCACATTTGCATTTTGAAAGAACACGTGTATCATGACCAAGACAAAGCACATCGAGATACGCCTCCATTTTTTATAAGAGTTTGTTTGGAGAAGAAAGCTTATTAGGGTTGGACGGAAAAGTCACATGACTTAATATGTAGCTGGACCTATTGGCCAAAACCTTTTGATGGACAAGGTTTAATTTTTCTTTGTGGTTAGGTATTGGTATGATAAACCCATGCTTCGTTTAAGGGGAGGATTTGTTATATAGTTGTCATATCGTATGGTAGTTAGTTTAACTAATTCTGGCTTAAGTTAGTCTTAATTATGGTAGTTAGTAGTCTTAACTTTATTGTTAGTAAGTAGTATTAATCTCTGGTAGTTAGTAGTATTAAATTTGGGTAGTTAGTTTAAGTTAATTTTGGTTCTATACAAACTCTGCAACATTGTTTTTCTGTGTTTTAGGACTAATTCTTGCAGGTTATAGCCATTGGGGAAAAATTTTTGTAAATGTAAGGGAAGGTGTGTATAAGGTCTTTGTTTTGTAATGTCTTCAGTTATTACTTAATTCTGGTTGAAAAAGAGTTAAATTAAGGTTGAAAACATACTTAATTATGGTTGACCCAAAGTTTTAAGTCTGGTCAGTGTATAATTTTTCATTCTGGTAGGTTACTGTTAGTGCTGGTTGACGGGAAACTTGATTTTTGCTGTTTTATAACACTGTTTTAATGTTACCGTTAACAGATTTTTTACGACGCTAATGTCGTTAACAGAGAAGCTCTATATATAGATAAGTTTGAGTTTGGTATGTGTTTTAATTAACTCTACCTTTTTGACTTAAAAACGAGCTAAAATAACCAAAAACGGAACTTATAATATTGCCCAATATATACGCTTTTTGCTAATTGTATTCTGCAGAGAACGGATAATTAGAAAAGGACGAAAATCGAAGAGCCATTATCGACAAAACGACTGAAATGGAAAAGCAAGGAAAGGACTAAAGTCAAAGTCCCAAGCAAAGTCAACATAAGAGAACCAAGTCAAACCCGAAGCCAAAAGTCAACAAGGTCAATAAATATAAGTTTAGGGTTTGAAATTGCAAAACCTAAACTTGTATTTATAAGAGAAAGAGAAAATGAAAAGGTTACAAGGGTGGAAAACTGCCAATTGAGCAAAGTTTACACCCACAAGGGCCGAAGCTGTCAAGCCTCTTAAACTTTTAATCACCAAGGGATTCTTGCAATAGAAGTATATAACTCTTGGGGACTTGTCTGTGCAAGTCCCCAAAGTTTTATAACAAAAAGGGACGATGTGGTGCAAGATAGATTATCTTTGGGGGACTACTCGTTAAACTGCCATTCACCTACAATACTTTTATCTTAATAAATCTGTTTTAACATCAGCTGTTTAGTCCTTCCAAAAGGTTTCCCACCATTCCCCAAAGCCCCTACACCATGTCATTTTCCAGTTCTCGTTTGACTCCCAGTATACTTCAAACCATCACAATCCCTAAACCTCAAACCCTCACATGGATTGCCTTGTTGGCAATCCCACCCCACACTTACCAATGTTTCGGCTGTGATCAATCTACTTGAGGCTTCCAAAGGATAATCAAGGGACATAGATCCGTTTGACGTAGCTCTACTCACAAGTATACACAACTCCTTTTATGTGTGTTCAAAGAAACACAAGTAAAGAGAAGACAAAGTCGATTTCTTTTTCCTATTTAAGACAATGTAACATCCATTGTGGCCCATATAGTTTTTATGTAGTGTTTAAGTTAGCTAAAAAATAGTTCAAGTAGTTTTAGTTTTCCAGTTCAATAAAGTTCTTGTAACTTTTCTTTAATTTAATGAAATTCGAATTGAGTCTACTTACTTGTGTTCTTAAATAATAACTGTTTTTCTTTCTTTAAAGATAGTCTTTTCTTCTCTACCATTTTATAACACCTTTTTATATTTTGTTCTTAAAAACATCTTGAGGAAAAATTTGAAGAAAGCTATGAAAAGTTACTGTTGGAAAAAGCTTGCGAGGATTAGCTAGCATGGAGGCTTATTGGGTTTTTTCAGCTTAGTTATTGGTGTATTATAAGCTCCTAGGGTAGGTGTTTAGAGCTTATTTAGGTCCTTTTTTTCCAAGATCCATTTTGTGAAAAGGATCAATGGTTACTTTACTTTCATATTTGGATTAAAATTACGTAGACACGGCTTATGTAGCTTATTTTTCTGCTTATTTTCTATCTTTTATGCTTATTACATGTATATTGCATGCTTTGGGTTCAAATTTAAGTTTACTTTTAATTGCCTCTCATTTACATTTTTATATGCAATCTAGTTAAAAATGTCAAGTGAGCAAAAACTTATTCTGTCCTAGCTTTTTACCTTAATTTAAGTGCTTTATTTGCTTTTTCTTTTACGTCCTATTGCTGGTCTTAAAGGGCATCTTAAGTTAGAGTTAGTGTTAAAAAATTTCAGTTAAGTAAATTTTCACAGTTTTTAGGCCTTTTCAAAATTTTAAGGGTTTTTCATGTGTTTGGATAACTTTAAAAACGGTGTCAAAAAAAGGGGTTATGTGCTATGGGTTTGAGGTAACTTGTTAAGGTTTAAGTAAAGTTTTTTTAAGCTTATTAAAGCTTTTTCAAAAGTTTTTAAAGTTAAAATGATTTAAAAAAAATTTCTAAACCATGTATTTGAACTGTGACTATTCTTTAAAAAACAACATCAAGTGTGATTTAGTTAATGCACTTGTGGTTTGAGTTTTGAGCATCAAAAAGTGTTTGTGTGGTTGGTGGTCGTTAAAGAAGCTGTAACATAGCTCTTTGTCTTTTTTGGACATTGGTAAGTCAATATTAACCAAGTCCTTTTCCGGTGGCCAAGTTTTAAAAAAACCCAAAAGACCTTTTTCACCTACAAAATTCAGCAGTTAAGAATGATTTTTAAAAGCTCAAAATTTGTGCACAAGTTGTTAAGTCTAAGGTAATAAATACTGTTTTTGCTTATTTTGTTTAGAAGGCTTATTTGTCTGTTTTTAGAGCTGTCATAATAAGCCCTTGAGTTTAGATTAAATTCCCTGGTGCATTGGGGAGACTTTTATGCTCTCATTGCTGAGCTTTTAAGTCCATTTAAGCCTCTATCTTTTGGCTTATTTTAAGAGATTATAAGATCTCTTATATCAAAGCCACCTTGATTTTCAGACCTTAGGAAGCTTATTGATTGCTTAGTTTTAAGCTTAAATTAGCACTATACAAGGTTTTTGAATGACCTAGGTTGTATGATTTACTTATCTTTTGATTTGGGCTTATGAGCTTATTTCCATAACGCTCATTTTGTCTCCTACGTGTTTTTTTCTTTAGTTTGTTAAGGTTGTGAGGCTTTATTTGCATTTTTTCCTAGCTTATTTTGAGTCCACTGCTTATGCATTTTAAGTTTTAAGCGTTATTCTAAGTTTCTGTCATCATAAGCTATTTTCAAACTGATTCATTTAGTTTAGCTTTCCTTTTTTTAGCTTATTCTAGGTTTAGATTAAGCCTCTTTAGCATTTAGTTGAGTTCTAGCTGCTTATACAACACAACATGTCCAAATAATGGACTTTAAGCATTTTGCTTTATGAATTTAAAGCTTTTCTGCGACTTTAAGCTTATTTTTAAGCTTATTTAGTGCTTTTTAGAAAAAGTTGTAGAGACAAAGTTGTTAAGCCCCACGTGCTTAACAACTTTGCTTCTTTGAGTTTTCGAAAAAAAAAAAAAAAGGGGAAAGACCACGAGGGTACGGGTGAGCACAGACTCGAACACGTGGAACCTCTCGATACCAATCCTCTTTTACCAATCACCATCACCGAGTGCGCACTTGGGACTTTTCGTTATAGTCCAAGGGCCATTATTCCTCTTATACTTGTTTTAGACTTTTAAGCTTATAAGCTGTAATAGCTTAATTCGGGGCTTATTTCTTAAGTTATTTTTTTTTCTTATTTTTTCTTAGAGACTGTATTTAGTGTCTTGTTTTTTGTAAAAAAATATTTTAGAATTTTTCTTTAATCCATTAGTATTTTTTATAATTTAATTTAGTTTCAAACTTTTTAAAAATTTCATTAAAAAATAACTAAAAAATTGTCAAAAAAAAATATTTTTCTTTTTTAGAAAATTTTTATTTTGCTCATATAGTTCGTAGGAAAATTTAAAAATTTTTTGTAAAGTCTTTCTTTACTCCAAAGTGTTAATTTTTTAAAGAACGGGGTCCGGGTACGGTTTTTGTGTTGACTCGTTTTTGGGTCAAACGAACTCCGTTTTCGGTCTAGTCTTTTTCATTCTTCGTTATTTGTCCCGTAATGTAGTTTTTAGAACTGTGAAAATTCTTCGTAGGGTTTTTTTTCGATGATTTTTGGTTTTTCCCACTTTGTTCGGGATTCGTGCCCAGTTTTTTTTTCTGCTTAATTAGTAATTTTAGGATTTTACTTAAACGTTTTAGTTTGGTTATTATCTAATTTGACTTTTACACTCTCCCAAATCAATTCCTTCATTCAAACTCAAATCTTCGACTGTACCGATCTTCCTTTTAGCCGCGTTGGGGGATTTAACGAAACCCGGGAATAGGTTATACTTGCTTCCGGCTACTTCATGATTTGTTTTTGATTTTCTTAATTATTTAAATATTTTTATATATTATTATATTTATATATATATTGTTAAAGAATTAAAATTTAACTAATCAATTTTTGGCGCGATATGAAGGGGAGGCTTGTGATGTACGAAATGTTTGCTCTTGATTATCTGTGTTTGAATTGTGATAAATCTAAAAAAAAACCCAAAAGTACAAAAATAATTGTCATTTTCTTTTTTAGTATAATTACCATTTAAAAAATCCAAAAAAAAATCAAAAATTCAATCACTCTATAAAAACATTGTCTTTAATTTACAATTAATACTTCACCAAATTGGTCAAAGCCGCAATATAATATTTATCAATCGAGGTTATTATCATAATAACTTCCGGTAAACTTTGTGTTTTCCAGCTAGAATAAAGATCTTCAAAAACTTCGCCTGCTGTGTCCACTTTTCGCGAAGTACGGTTTCACCTTCACAGAGAAGATTACACAACCTATAAGAGGGGTATATTAAGGCGGGTTGTTCATAGGAACTTACGACCCTTAGGAAAAAGGTTTTTATTGCTTCGCGCTTTCCTATTCCTCCCGCTCATTTGTGCGTTTTTTTTCTCGAAGATGTTACCTGAGAAGCTTGTTGGTTTATTAGGCTTAAGTATGTTTTTCGTTGTCGGTTTTTAAAAAAAACAAATAAAAAAAAAAAATTTTGTGAATTTACTTTCGATAAACCAACAAAAAACAATAAAATTACGTGTAAATTTTTTTCTTAGTGGTATGGCAACACTTCGTCCACAGAATCGCAATCTGTAATCAATCATCAAGCTCCCTCCAGCTGTTGTTGTACCCTTCAATATTGAAGATCCTCTTGAAAAATCATCCACCTCTCCCCTTTCCACCACCCAATGGTATGATCATCGTACCATGGCTCAATTGCTCGGAAGCACCCACCGAGGGTTACGAAGATTGCAATTGTAGTCCCGTAAAATCAATGCAAAACTTTTGAGTTAAAAGCTTGGTCTAATCACCTCGTTCAAAAACAAGCGGTCTTTGTACATGACCAAGAAAATCACTCATGCCCCACATCCTTATTTCATCATGATCACTTCTACGGATGTAAGTTCCAACACGAAGTCCAGATGTACGTCGGTAAATGTTATGCTTTTCCATTTTCCATCTAGGGTGCAGCCCGGTTTCTGGGCTAGAAAAGAGCCCCCCTCGATCGATTCAGATCATGGGATGATATTGTTTCCAAATTCATCAACAAATTTATACTCTACTTCCTCAATTACACAAATCTTCGAAGTGAAATCACGGGACATTTCACAACTGATTTGAGATGAGACGTTTAAGGCATGGTCAATTTAATGATCTTCTTTACGTGCGCCATTTGTCCATCCATTCATGGGATTTGATGAACTTGAATCTGCTGTTAATTTCTTCTACAATGCCTTGAACTCTAACGACCATAAGATGCGTTCATATTTCCGCCGAGTCACGGTCGGCAACTTTTGACAAAATGCCTCGTGAATTGCCTAAAGGAATCATAGGAAGCATGTCCAATGTCCAGTTAATTAATGCAACAAGCCCGTTGTTGCAAAAGTGGTGTGCGACACTCTCCACCCCCGGAATCTTTCGAAGTTGCCTGAGTTAAAAGAAATGGTTTTAAAGCTGTACTTCCTTGACAAGAAAATTCAATCTCCGCTCCTCATCCTGTCAAAGCGGTCGAGCAAAAGTTGTGTGACTTGCGGTAGGTGCTCATCCTAACACAAACTTGTCCAGCCACTTCTGGACACGTTTATACGAGATAAATATCCAAGAATAGGTCATCTAAAGCAGCCCAGCAGCTATTTCAACAAAGGAAACACCGGGTTCATCGAGGCCAGATGTCAAATCAAAATTCGAACCACCTGGTTTCCTCCCGTTCATAACCATCATTGTTCAATATCAAGGAAATAATCAGAATCGTTACAACACACATAACCGAGGGATAAATTTTTTTCAATCAAGCTCAGCTTACCAAACAAGCCGCGTTCAATCAAGGTCAAGTCATCGACCCCATGTGTTAACCTCCTGTTATCATTGCTCCCGCCTTATCAAACTCCAGCTCCTCAAAATCAAGGCGTATCATTGGAACCCGATTCTTACCTAGCTAAGTAAAAGCTTATGATGCTGTGATGAGGAACATGCAAAACTCAAGGTCAAAACATGCAAAATACAATGACCCTAATAACTGACATGCTTTCCATCGGTTTGTCGATTCCAATACCGCCTATACTTCAGGAACTCTTCCTGTAACACGTTAACTAAACCGAATGAGGATCTTAAACGTATTACCACTCGAAGTGGGTGTTGCATCTACAGGGACCCACGTATTCCTTTATTTTTTTTTTAAACTTTTCTTTTCTTACTTAAAGTGTATGGAAAGTGATACCGAAGGTCACTAAAGGAACGTGCATCCTACTAATAACGAAGCACGAAGTACGGTACACCTCCGGTTTTGTCACCTATTGTCATCATGAATCCATCTCTCTGTGCCTGCAAAATACTCCAGTTTAGTGCCTCAAGGTCCTAACCAAAAAGCATCAATTCCATTCACATCAAGAAGAAATGATGAAAGACGTCGTGAGAAAAGCTAGACGACCAAATTGAGATATTCTATTGAAAATCTTTCGGGAGTTGAAGTTTCGAAATTAGCTTTAAGGATGCCTTGATGACTCATGCCAAATTCGCTCCGACTCTAAAAACCTTTTCGGTAACAAGGAAAAGTTGAGTGAAATGGATTAGAACCCCCGTTGAACGTGATTTGTCGCGTCAGTCCTATAAACAAGTTCCAAAAGAAACTTGGAGACCCCTGGCCGTTTCTATTCATGTAAATTTTCCGGGTTACTACATGCATATGCTCTTAGCCGATCTTGGTGCATGCATTTCTTCTTAGGCCATTTTCAGATCTGGTAAAATCCTATCTCTTTCGAACTACCCGACTTGCTGTCGCTTGATTTAGCGGGACGGTTCAATCTTGACCAATCGTTACGCTGAAGACGTCATATGTGACAGGTGGGAAAGTTCCAATTTCCTGCAGATTTCGTAGTCGTCGTTTTTGAGCAGAACCCCGAGTTCCTCTAATTCTGGGTGGTGTTTCTTTAAAAACAAGTTGTGCATTAATTGTATGTGTGACGAAGGTGAAAATAACCATTCGTTCTGTTGGCAAAGAGGCCATTACATTCAATCTGGACCAAACTTCGTGCCTACTCTGCTCGACTTCTATATATGACGGCATAACCGCATGAGTTCATTGATTTGGCTTCAGTGTGATGTAATACCTATCAGGAAGTTCTTGGTTTTTCTGATGTGATCCAGGAGTGGCAATCACACTCCTTACTACAATCCTATGTCTCATTCTTCTCCAACCTTAACTCCTATTTTGGTGTACAGGACTTTCTCCTTTTCGAAGAAGCCGAACTCTTTTTTGCTTTTGAGGATGATCCCAACTTCCCGGAAGTTAAACCAAAACTATTATTATGACCCTGAAGGGGACATAACTTATCCTCGAAGCAATTCTCAAACAGTTAACCACTCCCTACATCTTCAACGGAAAAATTGACTTTACTGACAATCGAAAAGATCTTGAAGATTTGTGAAGCAAAAATCGTGAAAATTCTTCGTCAATGAAGCACCCCTGAGCCTTGAACTCAAGGGACTTGCCACCTACACTTGGGAATATGCATTTTTGTGAGGGTGACGATAAGTTTGCCCGTCATTATTGCAAAAGACTTGAATGATGAGGAAAAAGGCAGCTCTAATCAAGGTTACTTATGTCCACAGCCAAGCCATCGCTGGAAACCTTTTCATATTTCAAGATGGGTTATCAACCAAGAGTTTTTGCTACATTACATAAATTCTCATGGAAGAGGGAATACGAAACCTACGGTTCAGCCATCAAGACGGGTAATTCCTAAAAATCCACGACGTATCAAGAAAGAAGTTGAAATGCTTCTTGACGCCGGATTGATTATATCCGAACTTGACTGGTCCTTGGTAAGACCGGTGGCATTGTGTAAACAAAAGAAGGGTGGCATGACGTTCCGTTAAAAAAATGATGAAAATGATACCTCTTATACCAATCGATTGGTCACAGGGTGGCGAGTTTGCATCGACTACCCGAATGTTGAATGTAGCTACCAGAAAGGGACCACTTCCCACTTCCTTCATGGATCAAATGCTCGAAAGACTCGCGGGGGGGAAAAACCAATTCTATTGTTTCCTTCGAGGCTTTTCGGGTTTCTTTCAGATTCCAATTGACCGAAAGACCAACGAAAAGACAACTTTTACTTGCCCATACGGAACATTTGCCTATCGCCGCATGCCTTTTGGGCTATGCAATGCACCTGGCACGTTCCAACGATGTATGATGGCAATCTTCCATGACATGATCGAAAAAACAATGGAAGTGTTTTATGGTTGATTTCAGTCTTCGGTTGATTTCTTTTTCGCAGTGCCTAACCCACTTGGACCAAATGTTGAAACGATGTGAAGACACCAGAATTTGGTCCTAAAATGGGAAGACAAAGCCATTTTATGGGAAAAGAAGCTTGTTTACTCGGACATATAATATCTAAATCAGGAATTGAGGTCGATCGAGCTAAGTTGTTGTTATCGCCCAGCTCCCTCACCCGACTACTGTGGAAAGGGTGTCTGAAGTTTTCCTTGGGCACGCCGGTTCTCTAACGATTTGCAAGTTTCTGCTTACGTCTAACATAGACTTCTCCAAAATTAGCCCGCCCAATGACTCAGTCTTGCTTGTGAAAAAATGAGGACGCCATTTTTTTCTTCCTTCAAAGAGTGTTATCGTATCATTTTAATTACACTTAAAAAGAAATTGATGAGCTGCCGATTTTGATTGCTCCCGACTAGGACTTGACACTTCGAATCATGTGTGATGCAAAGTGATTTTTGCTATTGGGGCATTCCCTTAGGGCAACGAAAGAACAGCATTTCCCACCAATCCACTATGCAGCAAAACATGACTGAAGTAAGCACAACTACACTACGAACGAAAAAGAATTACTTGCGGTAGACTAGTGTATTGCGTTTTGAGATGTTTACGGTCGTTATCTTGTTTTGTCTAAAAGCATATGTGTATCCGCCATTCTGCTTTCAAGTATCTCTTCGTAAAGAAAGATGCCTAAGCCAAGGATCTGATGCGGTGGACAGACCTTTTGCTCCAAGATATTTGATGTCATCATTCGAGACAAAAAAAGGAGCAAGGATTTCTGGCCGCAGATCATCTTCCTAAGACTAGAGATCCCTCATTAAGATAACTCGAGAACAAGGAAATCACTGAAACATACCTCTTGAAACTCTTTCGGATCGGTTGTGGATCTTCGTTGATGATAGTAACCCCATGGTTTGCAGACTGGCGGAACTACCAATGTGCGGGGAACTTCGTTGTCAAGGGAATGTCATCCCAACAGAAAAACAAGTTTTTCAAAGATGTCAAACACTTGTTTTTGGGATGACCCCTTCTTATTCAAAAATCTGTGCGGATCAAATGATACCGGCGGTCTTGTGGTGCACGGTTAAAGAAGCTCGTGACATTCTCGACGCTTGCCACAATCGACCCACCGGGGAACATCATGGTGCAAATCCTCACCGACCTCAATAGAGGTCCTTTGATGGGATTCTTTTGGACTTCAATCATACAAGGATGCACACGAGTACGGTTGACAAAAATTGTGACCTCGTGCCAACGACAAGGAAATTTTAACAAAGGGATGTGATGCCACAAAATTCATCCAAGTTTGTGAAATTTTTGTCGTTTGGGGCATCGACTTATGGGACCTTTCCTCCATCTATCTTAAAGGCTAAAAAATAACATACTTTGGCTGTCGACTATCTATCATATTAGTTGAAGCTAAAGGCGCTCCCAACAACAAACGCATAACACCCCACCACCACCCCCCCCCACCCCACCGAAGTGTTTGCAATTTCCTTAAATCTCTCTTTGACAGATTTGGAGCTCCCCGCGCCATCTTCATGACGTCGTGGAACAAATTTTTGCAATGACCAGTTTGCAAAGGTCTGCTTTTAAAATATGGAAGTCACTCATCGTCTTCCTCCGCCGTATCTCCCCAGAAAATGTGGCAGTTGAAGTATCAAATTCGTGGTTTTTAAAAGAATTCTTGAAAGGACAGTGGCGCGAATAATGTACCTCTTGGTCGGATAAGCTAGATGTTAAGCTCTATGGGCCTTCCGTTTACAGCATACGAACATACACCCATCGGGTGTACTCCGTTACAAGCTTGTATATGGTAAAGGCATGTATCTACGAATGAGGTTGGGCACAAAGCTTACTGGGCCTTAAAAAATGCAAACTTCGATCTCCAAACAGCGGCGTGATCAACCGCATATGTTCAGCTCAATGAACTAAGTGAACTGCGTGATCAAAGCTTGAAATAATTCTTTGATCTTCCAAAGTGGGTAAGAAAACTAAGAGAATTCATGACGACAAAGATCAAAAACAGCGTTTTCAACGTCGGTGTCAGGCCCTCCTCTTTAACCTCAAGATTGATAATTTTCTCCGGCAAGCAAAATTCACGTTGGTCAGGACCATTTCCCTTTGTTCAAGTCTTTCCGTTATGGCACAGTTTGAGTTATATCCAGAAATTTTTTCCCGGGCCAAACTTCAAAGTAATATGGTCATCGTCTCAAGCACTACTTTGGAGGTGATATCTATGGCTGATGGACATCCCTGACCTCCAAACATTCCTAAGGGACAACTTGAATTCAGGGGAATTAGGTCAATTTAGGTGTCCTAATCAAGTGCTTCGTGGGAGGCACCCATGCTTATCTTATTTTTTTGTATGCCAGTCTTCGATATAAGTGTTAATTGTTGTGGGGTGCTTTCCTCGTTTACTATTCCTTGTGTTGTGTTTTTATGCTGTATTGTCAGGTGTCTAGGATTTTTGAAGTCTCCGTTGCTATTTGTTTCCTCTCGATCCAAGAGCTTCACATCCTCAGCTTCATTGGCAATCCTAGATATCTCTAATCTTCATCGACTAAGTTTATCTTTAAGATACTTCATAAACGGACTCTTAGGATTACGTAGAAACCCCTTCGTTATAACATCGGGACGATGTTTTCATTCTAGTATGAGGGGGAATCTTCGATTTATTTTTGCCTGCCAGCTGTTGTTATCACGTAATCCCTTTTGTACACCAAAATTTTCAAAAAAATGAAAAAAAATTTAATAATTGCTCAAAATAAAATAAGTGTTTTTGTCACAATTGATTTTCCTGCTGGGTAGAATAAGATTAATTTTTGACTCGATCGAGCGAGTTGTTGAGCTCTAGGCTTGTTCATTAACTTTAGGTTAAGCGTTCCGCGAAAAACCTCGCGAAGAATGAAAATGATAGTGTTAAGTATGAATTGATGCTAAACAGGATTATTTGGTGAAATTTAAGAGCTTATGTGTGTATCTTGTCGCTTTTTCTCCATAAGATTCTAACCTGACTAATTTACTGTGCTACTTTTGAAATTAAACTTTAATCAATAATTTTTATATAGTATATAGCAATACAACCTTTAGACTTAGTTCAAACTTTATTCTGATTTGTCAAAAAAGATGTTTTTCCAATATATAAAAAAAAAAAAAAGAAGTTGGAAAAATGCAAAAATTATAATAATATAAAATGTGGGTTGATAAAAGTTTAGCGGCATCTTGCCGGCTCACAACCGATGTTACAGGCCTTATAAAGAAAAAACCATTAGTTAATTAATTATCCGAGACTGAATAAAAAACTAAGTTTGCTGCATCTTGCCGGCTCACAATCCGATGTTGCCAAACTTCTAAAAGGTTTCGAAGATTACAATGGTAAATAGTTAATGTTAAGTATATTAAAAGATCTCTTTTGTTTAAACTCAAATTAATTTTAAATTTTTGAAATTTGGCTAAATATGATTTTTATGCTTATGTGCTTTACAGAAAACCTGAGAGTTTTTGAAACCTAAGGACTGTGAGTCCCGATACTGTCTCTGAGGGTGTCAAAAGCCTTGGTCACTTAAACGCAAGGTGGGATGTTGCCGAGACGAAAACGTTCGCTACATGGGATGATCTCACCTTTAAACTCATATTCTCGGGTGTGAAGTGAAACCATTAAATATTGGAAAAAATTGATCCATGGTTGAATTCAAAATAGCACACTACTCATTAAAGATGTAAATTGTGGGACGTGAAATGTTCTGCAAATTGCAAATTATGGTAGTGTTAGCATCTTAACTTCATAATACAGTGATTTCGTTTTAAGTTGGTTTTGAAATAAGTGAAAAAGTCGGGAACGATGAACTTTCCTTTTGGGGGATTCTCGGATCGAATGCATCTTGTTTCTATATCCCTCAAGTTATTAAATAACGTAAAGTCAAAACGTTCTAGAAAAATGAAAAATACAAAATGATGGTTAGAATGATTGTTACATACAAAAAATTGTGTAACGGGGGGGTTTTCAAAACTTATGAGTCTTTAATTTCCTCGGCATCGATGAACACTTAGCTACTTTTCTAGTTATTAGTCGAGGGTGTTCGAGATTCTTAGTTTTTCAAATGCTTACTTCATAGCATTGCGTGAGGACACGGCAATACCTTAGTATGGGGGATTTTGGTATGTGTTTAATTACACATACCTTTTACCTTTAAAAACGAGCTAAAATAACCAAAAACACCGGGGACTTAAAATGCCCAAATTTATACGCTTGTTTTGCTAATTGTATTGTGCAGGAACGGATAATTAAAAAAGGACGAAAAACGAAGCCAAATCGACAAAACCGGACTTGGAATGGAAAAGCAAGGAAAAGCCAAAGTCAACAGAAGTCAACCCAAGTCAAACCCCGAAGCCAAAAAGTCAACAAGTCCAAAAATATAAGTTTAGGGTTGAAATTGCAAAAACCCTAAACTTGTATTTATAAGAGAAAAGAGAAAAAAGAAAGGCAAGGGTGGAAACTGCCAATTGACCAAAGATACACCACAAGGCGCCGAGCTGTCAAGCTCTTATAATCTTTTAATCACCTAAGACGATTCTTGCAATGCAATTATATAACTCTTGGGGATTGTCTTGCCAAAGTCCCCAAAGTTATATAACAAAATACACCAAGGACGTGGGGTGCAAAGAGTAATATAACTTTTGGGGACTTGTTTTGCCAAGTCCCCAAAACTATAACCACACAAGGACCATGCGTGCAATAATACATAACACCTCGAGGGACTAATTGTGTCAAACCCTTTAAAAGTTTAGCCTGTTATACTTAAACAGCTTTTCCCGCCCCTTTTTCCCCCCAAACCAACTCACGGGTGTGAAACCCCGTTTTTACCCTGTAAACCTTCACCACCACCATGGGTACTCACCTTCCCCCTCCTCCACTAACTTTCCCAGCTGTGAGATTGCCAAGTTGGCAATCCCACATCTCCCAAAGCTTATTTCAACGGCTATGATTGGTAAGATTGAAGGGTCAAGATTGCTTTGGGCTGTTTACTCACACAATAAACACAAAGACACATCTATAAAAGAAGAAGAAGACAGAGAAAGGAGGAGTTAGTTAGTTTTAATTTTCAGTTTGTATTTTTCTCATTTTTAAGCATTTCTTTCAAGTATTTTTCAAATTCAGTTTAAATCACTTGTACCTTTGTTACTTTAGTTTGTACTTCATCATTTGAGTAATAAGATTCAGTTCTCAAGTATTTTTGTTCTTTGATTTCAAATCTAAGCTGTTTTTACCTAAATAAGCTCTCAATAAGCTCATTTGAGCTTATTACTGTTCATAAGCTCAAAATTTAGTTAAAACTTTGTTTTCAGTCAGTCATTACTCTTTTAGTTCAAATTTTGGTCAAATCATGATCACTTGAGGAGTTTTGAGTTCATTTTGGAAGCAACAAGGCAAATAAGCTTTTATATAGCTTATTCAGGTTTAGAGGCTTTGGGAGCCACTTAGGTTCATGATTTGAGGTCACTCACTCAACAAGAGTGACCTCTAGTTCTGAGACTCCAATTCTCAGGTTTCAACTTGCAAATTTCATTTTAACATGAATTCAGCTTATTCAATTAGCTTATTACTTTGTCTTTCTTTGTGATAAATTTTGTTTAGTATTGTTTAGCTAGCTTAGTGATTCAAATGCTTTAGTTTGTTTGAGTATAATTCATTGAGAAGTGAAGATTTAAATTCTGTCATTTTTAAGTAGATAAGCTAGTAGAGCAAGTAGCTTAATCTCACTAATAAGCTAGTACTTTTATAGCCTAAATAGCTTTATTAGGTCATTTTAAGCAAGAGTAGATAAAATGTTTTAAAAGTTTAAGCTTTTAAATAGACTTTAAGCTTGCTTAGTTTTGACAGCTCACTATAAAGGAGTGTTTGGATTTAGCCTTATTTGACTCAATAAGTCAACACTAGTTTGTCAATTCTTTCCTTTAGCTGAGTTAGGTCATATTAAAAGCAAGTTTTAAACAAGTTTTGAAAATTAGTTTGTAAATTGTCAAAGATTTTAAGTTCAAAAGGTTGAGCCAGCACCAGGGCACTTTAAGTTTTTTAAGTGTTGTAGATTTAAGGTGTTTTATTCATTTTGTTGATCACACTTAGTTAATGTAGAGTTAAATACATATAGTGAGTAGGTTTAAAGAATTTTTACCTCAAAATTTGGCCTGCACTTAAGTCATTGCCAAGTACATCAGCAAGCAATAGTTCTACTCAGTAAGAACTGTTGTTGCTGTTGATTTTTAAGCTGTCTTTTAGTTTTGAAAGTTAGGAGTTAGAATTTAGTTTTTAGCATCTTGATAGTATTCCATTAGCTTAATATAGATAAGCTCTTAAGTTTCATTTCTCAGTTTTAGATTAGCTTAAATCATCTTGCAAAAGTGTTATAGTAGCAGCTGCAATTTTTAGCTTAATCTCTTTTGATATCTCTTTTCTAGTTGTTCATATCAAAAACCTTTTATCTAGGTAAATTCAATATTCTTAGGTTAGCTTATTTCCAAAATTGTGGTTTCTAAAATGTAGTTTTAAGCTGTTTAGCTAATGGGAAAAAGCTTATAACAGTTTTAAGCCAAAACTTGTACTTTTAAAGGCCATTTTTCTTGTAAAACTTGTTAACACTAGTATTTTGTTAGATATCTCTTGCACACATCTTAATCTACATTTAGCTTCTTTTATTTTCCATTTTCATCTAGTAATAAGCTAGAAAAAAGCTAAAACTTAAAAAGCTAGTTAAACCTTAAGTTTCTGTAACAGTTTTGAAAATGCTTATTTTGTAGCTCATCTAGTGGATAAAAATAGATAGTGCTTTTATTAAAGTTGTTTAGTATAAGCTCTTCTATAACTTTGTAGTTTTAAGTTTTTGCTGAATCTCAATTTAAAAAAAAAAAGCCAAAAATAAGCCAAGTCGCGAGGGTTGGTTTTGTAATCTTTCAATAGTATAGGGGTACCCGTTTTAACTGAAGTGTAAATTCACCATAGTTTACCCGCCTACCCTTTAGTTTCGTTTCTTACACTTTCTACCCTAGACTTTTAGGAAAAATAAAAAAGGGGGAAAGACAAGAGGTCCGGGTGAGCAAGACTCGAACCCGTGACCTCTCGATACAAACCCCCTTTTATAACATCACTTACCACTGCGCCCTTGGGTCTTTTTCGTTAAAGACTCAAGGGCTTGTATATTTAAGGGTGTTTTAGGATTTTAAGCTAATAAGCTGTACACAGCTTATTTGGGGCTTATTTTTAAGCCAATTTGGTGTTTCTTATTTTTCGTAGGAACTTTATAGTGTAAAGTATTTTTGGAAAAAAATTCAGAATTTTTCGAAATAGTTTAATATTTTTTATGATTTAATTTCGTTAAAAGTTTAAAAGATTCATAAAAAATACAAAAATTATCAAAAAAATATTTTGCTTTTTTAGAAAATTTTCTTTTGTCATATAGTTTGTAGGAAAAATACAAAAATTTTCGTAGGGTCATTTTTACAACTTTTCCTTTTTTAAAGAACGGTCCGGGTGCGGGATTTTGTCTTGACTCGTTTTTGGGTCAAACGAACTCCGTTTTCGGTCTAGTCTTTTTCATTCTTCGTTATTTGTCCCGTAGAGTAGTTTAGAAGTGAAAAATTCTTCGTAGGGTTATTTTTAAAGATTTTAGGTTTTTCCCCCTTTGTTCGGGATTCGTGCTTCCGTTTTTCAGCTTAATTTAGTAATTTTTAGGATTTTCTTAAACGTTTTTGTTCGTTATCATCTAATTTGACTTTTTCAACCTCTCAAATCAATTCCTTCCTTCAAACTCAAATCTTCGACTGTATCGATTTTCCATTCCAGCCTCGTTGGGGATAAACGACCCGGGAACAAGTTTATACTGCTTCCGGCTACTTTATTGATTTGTTTTTGATTTTAAACACTGTTTAAATGTTACCGTTACAGATTTTTACAGCGCTATTGTCGTTCACAGAGAAGCTATATATAGATAAAGTTTGATTACCATTTCATACTTATCTTTTATTATCTATCTCCTCTTATCAAAGTAAAAATCTTCTTTATCTGAACAAAGGATATATTCAATTTTCTTTTTACCAGCATCTAGCACCTCACTCGTAACTAAACCCAGTAATTTTCAGTCCACATCACTACCTTTTATTGCAACTTTCAAATCATAGCTCAATTAAAATACTGTGACAAACATAATCAAGTGGGATTTTTGCGCAAACCTGACGAAAGTGCAGGGTTTGCAGAGATAGTGGATGGAGGTTTCAACCTTAGGTATGCTTTGACTACTAATCCTACTATCTATGATTCCCTAGTCAAACAGTTTTGGCAGACTGCTACTGCCAAAACTCTTGCTGATGGGACTCTAGAGTTACAAGCAACTATGGATACTATTGCGTATACAATCACTAAGGCATCTATTAGAAGTAAGCTTAAATTAGCAGATGCTTCAGGGATTACCATGTTGCCAAACAATGAGATTTTTAAGGGGATGGGGCATATGGGGTATCCTATTGATGGATCTTTTACCTTTTGGAAAAGCTTTTTCACACCCCAATGGATATTCTTAGTCCACCATATTTTAAATTGTATAAGCTCTAAAAGTGGTGGATAGGATCAATTTGGTAGCAATATTGCTACTGCCTTGATTTGTCTTTCCACTGGCAGAGTTTATAATTTTTCAAAACTAATTTTTGATGGCATGGTGGCAAACTTGAAAAGAAAAACAAAGTTTTTGATGTATCCTCATTTTCTATAAATGATTTTGGATATACAAACTGAAAACAAACACCCTTATCTGGCTGTGACCTTGACCAAAAAGATTTTTAGAAACATGAAAAGGGGTTTTAAAGGGGTACCAAGACCTTTGTTGCCTGCTATGTTGTCTATTGTTGATCTAAGTGCTGGAAAAGAAGCTCCATCTGTCAATCAACCTCAACCATCATCTACTGTGGTATAACCAACACCATCTACAACTCAACCTATACCATATGAAGCCACAACTATTCCACCTATATCTCAACCTGTACCACCTATACCTATTGCTGAAACTACCACTGCATCCCCCTCACATTTACCTTCACCTGCACATGAACCAATAGAGCATACCTTTGAACAACCATCAACTGACCAACAACCACCTACACCTAGACAAGAAGCTACTACTTCCCAGTTAATGACAAGGATTGGTGACTTGGACAAGCAGCTCAAGGAAACCAAACAAACCTTTGGGAAAGCTATCCTTACTTTGGTGGACAGAGTAGAGACTTTGGAGGTTGCTTTGAAGAGAAAGACCAAGAGGGTTCTTTTGTCTGATTTTGAGGAGGAAGAAACAGAGGCTCAGGGGAGGAAGACTCATGATTTAGATCCTCTGGTTTCTTTGGTACAAGAGCTTGTTACTCCCTCAAAGACTGTCAATGCTTCAGGGGAGGAACAAGTTGAAGACATAAGCCCTACAACTCTAGAAGCTGCTGCAATCTTAACAAAAGTTCAAAAGATCAAGTCAGTTGACAAAGGAAAGAGATACAAGAGAAGGAAGAGTTTAAAATAATTTGCTAGCACTGGTTTGGACTTTGAAGAAGTTAAGTCTGCCTTTGAAAAAGTTAATACTGGTGGCATAAGAGTCTCAGTACCTTCTCCAGACAGAGGTAGAAGAGAAGGAAAGGCTCCTATGACAGAAGAAGAAGAGACTCAAGCTTCTAGAAAGACAAAAGAACAAATTCTTCAAGAAGAAGCAGGACTTGCTGAAGCTATCAGATTAGATGCTTTAGAAAAAGCTTTGGAAAAGGAAGAAGTGGCCAAACAAGTTCATTTGGATTCACTTATAGCTCAAAGGATGGCTGAAGAGCAAGAATTAACAGAGGAACAAAAGAAAAGGAAGGCTCAAGTTCAGTTTGAAGCTCAATCTTATACTGAAGAAGATTGGGATACTATTAGAGCAAAGCTTGAAGCAAATGCAGAATTGAAGGAGAGTGTGCTTGGAAAGGATCTTACTGTTGAAGATTATGCAAAAAGGATGGTAGAGTTGGTAAATCAAAGAAGAAAACACTTTGCAGAGGAAAGAGCTAGAGCAAAAAGGAATAAGCCTATGACTCAAACACAGCTCAGGAACTATATGTCAAACTTTCTAAAGAATCAAGGGACATGGAAGTTGACTCAATTGAAGAAGTTGAATTTTGAAGAAGTGAAAGCAGAATTTGAAAAATTGGTTAAGCAATTGGATACCTATGTCCCTATGAACTTTGAAGCAACAAAGGAAAGTTTGAAGAGATTTGGTGAAGAGCTTCAAACTAAAACTGCAAAGAAGCTAAAGTTTGATGATGAAGGTACTCAACCAACAGAGGAGAAGATTGAAGAAGACAAAGATGATAAGCCAACCAAGAAGACTGGAAAGAGGAGAAAACAGATAGCAAGGAAAGGATTCCATACAGACCATGATAAGGATGAAGCTGAAGATTCAGATGAAGCTAATGAAAAAGATGATTCTACTTCAGGTACTAAAATTCCCATTAATCCTGTTCCTGTAGCTACAAAATCACCCAGTATAGCCAATTACAAGATCATTAAGCAAGGAAGGAAAGGTGTATACCAGATTGTAAGGGAGAATGGAACTGATATGGTATACATAAGCTTTGGAGCAATGCTGACTGACATATCAAGAGATGATCTTACAGAGCTATACAGGATTGTCATGAAGAAACATGGTATGAATGAGCCAGAGGATGAATTTGAAAAGGTACTTTGGGAATACTTGAAGAACATGTTTGAAGAACCCCTTAGTACAGATTCAATTTGGAGTTTGCCAGGTCAACAAAGGATAATTTGTTGGAGATACTATGATGCTTGCAGAGTACATTGTTTGAACTTGGAGTCTGCAGATGTTTATATGCTAATAGAGAGAAAGTATCCTTTGTTTGCTGAAGTATGCAAAGCTATGTTGGACAAGAAACTTCAAGGAGGAAAACCAGATGACGATTGTTATAAACTTTGAAAATGATGGAGAAGCAAGCTGGTATTAGATAATAATGGAGATTGATGAGTTAGAAATCTAGAATAGAGATGAGGAGAACAATACTTGGTGGAGGTGCTATGCACTAACACAAAAAATGGTTATCAGTCTACCATGTATAACAGACATAAGGACTGGCTAGTCCAAAGCAAACGGCTTTGGTAAAGACTTCTCAAATCTGTTGATGGTTGACAGTTTACCAAAAACTGTATGGTGATCAATGCAACGTAGTATTACAATGAGGCATTGGCTAGCCCAAGAGCAAACAGTTACTTGGTAAAGGCTACATCAAATCCGTTGATAGCTGATGATTTGCTAAAAATCATATGGTAATTTAGCCTACCATGTTTCATGTACAAAGAGTTGAAATGGTTATCAATGTACCATGGTTTTTCAACCAAACATTGGCTACTCCAGAGTTAATGGCTAACTGGTAAAGAGATATCAAATCCATTAAATTTTCAATGATTCACCTCTCACAGGAGTTAACACACCCGAAAGTGATGAGAATAGACTGAAACTTTATGAATTGATGTACATATAGTTAATGTTGCTGAGATGATAGTCAAGTGTTGCTGCATAGAGATAATTATAATACTTAGAAGACTAGATGTTGCAGAAGACAAGTTGTGATTTACAGAGTTGCGGTTCAAGAATAATTTCGAGAATGCTGTTAAGAACATCCTCAAGAAGCTTATCATGAAAATAATCAAAGAAACTTGAAGTTCACAAGTGAAGATCAAGTTAGGAGAGGATTGTTAGGAATTATTGTAAATAGACTTAAGTCTGGTAGTTATAAAATTAAGTCTGGTAGACATAGTTAAGTCTGCCAGTACTAAGTTAAGTCTGGCAGAACAATAGTTAGTTATGCTCTTGTCTAGTTAAGTCTGTTATATAGATAAGTGTTATCTTAGAGATATATTAGGAAAAGATATATGTTATCTTTTCACACGTTTTGTATAGCCTTTTAGGGTTTTCTTGGTGTATAAAAGGAACCCTACGGCATAGAGTTTTAGATAACAAATAGAAGCATTGAAGCTTAATAGAAATCAATAGCAAAGTTAGTATTATATTGTGTTCTTCTTAATACTTGTGTTAAGATTCCGCATTAACACTTGATATTCATAGTCAGTGTCTCTCACATAGTTGATTTGGATTTATTCAAGTTAGCTATTGTCTTACAAAGGCTATATAGATCCAAAACCAAGGACCTACAAGTGGTATCAGAGCCAATAGAGGGACTCTGAGTAAGAAGAATCACTAGAACCACAAACAAACACTCTCTTTCAGATCTTTACAAATGTCTCAACCTGCTAATGATGAGTTCTCTCAACATCTCAGTGATGATGAAGCATCAAACCATGAAGATGCATCAGACACTGGTGCTGCACCTAAACAACAACAACAGGTGATTCCTCAAACAACTGCTATCTCAAATATCAAACTCCCAATTCTGAAGAAGGAGGAGTATGATATATGGGCTATGGAGATGGAGCATTACCTTGAGTACATTGACAATGATGTTTGGAAGGTAATTCAGAATGGAAACTCCAAGAAGAGAATTTCAACTGGAAAGGATGGTGTTATTCGAATACTTCCACCAGTAACTGCTGCAGAAATTCAAGCTGTTGAAAAGGAAAGGAAGGCTAAGAATATCTTGCTGATGGCCATTCCCAAGGAACATATGAGAAGATTTCATGGAATGGATGATGCAAAAGAAATCTGGGAAGCCATCAGAACTAGGTTTGGTGGTAATGCAAATTCAAAGAAAATGCAGAAGGCTGTTTTCAAACAACAGTTTGAAGCATTTACAATATCCAGTTCAGAAGGGTTAGAAAAGGGATATGACAGATTCCAACAATTACTTTCACAGTTGGAAGCTCATGGTGCTGAAGTATCAACTGAGGATGCAAATCATAAGTTTCTCAGATCTTTGCCCCCAGCATGGTCCAATCTGGCAATGACTATGAGAACTAAACCAGATGTTGACACTTTATCTATTGATGATCTGTACAATAACCTTAGGGTTTTTGAGCAGGAAATCCAAGGTGCCTCAAAAACATCTTCAAGTGCTCAAAATGTTGCTTTTGTTTCACAAAGCAAAAGCAGCACTAATAAGGTTAAGTCTGGTTTTACTGGTGCCTACAGTACTTGCACTCCTTCTACTTCTTCAACCAATATTCCAGAAAAAGAAGCTCTTGCTGGTTTTGCTGATGAAGTTATTTATTCCCTCTTTGCCAAACAATCAGAGGACTGGGACTTGCTTCATGAAGATCTGGAACAAATTGATGATTTGGACATTGAAGAGATGGACATAAACTGGCAGATAGCAATGATTGCTATTCGAATGAAGAAGTTCTATAAGAAAACAGGAAGGAGAGTTCGTGTTGATGGAAAAGCACCTGTTGGTTTTGACAAAAAGAAGCTTGAATGCTTCAATTGTCACAACACTGGTCACTTTGCTAGGGAATGTACAGCAAAGGGGACACATGATGGAAAGAAGAAGAGAGACTCCCTATGATCCCTATGAACCTTTGAAGCAACAAAAGGAAAGTTTTGGAGAAGAGATTTGTAAAGAGTATTCAAACTAAACTAACAAATGAAGCTAATAGTTGATGATGAAGGTACCTCTAACAACAGAAGGAGAAGATTGAAGAAGACAAAGATGATAAAGCCCAACTCCAAGAAGGACTGGAATGGGGAGAAACAGATAGCAAGGAAAGGATTCCATTCAGACATGATAAGGTTAAAACTGAGATGCAGATGAAGCTAATGAAAAAGATGATTCTACTTCAGGTACTAAAATTCCCATTAATCCTGTTCCTATAGCTACAAAATCACCCAGTATAGCAAATTACAAGAACATTAAGCAAGGAAGGAAAAGGTGTATACCAGATTGTAAGGGAGAATGGAATGATATTGTATAAATAAGCTTGGAGCAATGCTGACTGGACATATCAAGAGATGATCTTTCAGAGCTAGACAGGGATTGTCATGAAGAAAAATGTATGATTGAGCCAGAGGATGATGTGAAAAGGTACTTGGATACTTGAAGTACAAGTTTGGTAAACCCTTTGTACAGATTAATTTGGAGTTTTCAAGTCAACAAAGGATAATTTGTTGGAGATACGTATGTTGCTTGCAGAGTACATTGTTTGAACTTGGAGTCTGCAGTGTTTATACTTTGCTAATATGAGAGAAATTATCCTTTGTCTGCTGGATGTATGCAAAGCTATGTTGGACAAGAAACTTCAAGGGGAAAAACCCGATGTGATTGTTATAAATTTTGAATAATGATGGAGAAGCAAGCTTAGTATAGTAAATATTATGGAGATTGAGGAGTTAGAAATATAGAATGAGATGAGGTGAAATATCACCTTGGTGGAGGTGCTATGCACTAACACAACAAATGGTTATCAGTCCACCATGTCTAACAGACATAAGGACTGGCTAGTCCAAAGCAAACGGCTTTGGTAAAGACTTCTCAAATCCGTTGATGGTTGACAGTTTACCAAAAACTGTATGGTGATCAATGCACCATAGTATTGCACTGAAGCATTGGCTAGCCCAAGAGCAAACGGTTACTTGGTAAAGGCTACATCAAAATCCGTTGATAGCTGATGATTTGCTAAAAATCATATGGTAATCAGCTACCATGTTTCATGTTACAAAGAGTTGAAATCGGTTATCAATGTACCATGGTTTTTCACCAAACATTGGTCTACTCCAGAGTTAATGGCTAACTGGTAAGAGCCATCAAATCAATTAAAATTTTTAATGATTCACATCTCACAGGAGTTAACACACCTAAAAGTGATGAGAATAGACTAAAACTTTATGAATTGATGTACATATAGTTAATGTTGCTGAGATGATAGTCAAGTGTTGCTACATAGAGATAATTATAATACTTAGAAGACTAGGATGTTGCAGAAGACAAGTTGTGAATTTACAGAGTTGTGGTTTCAGAATAATTTCAATAATGCTGTTAAGAACATTCCTCAAGAAGCTTATCATGAAGATAATCAAGAAACTTGAAGTTTACAAGTGAAGATCAAGTTAGGGGAGGATTGTTAGGAATTATTGTAAACATACTTAAGTCTGGTAGTTATAGAATTAAGTCTAGTAGAAATATGTTTAGTCTTCCGTTACTAATTTAAGTATGGCAGAACAATGTTAGTTCTGTTCTCTGGTCTAGTTTAGTCTGTTCAATAGATAAGTGTTATCTTAGAGCTATATTAGATAAGATATATGTTATCTTTTCACACGTTTTGTATAGCCTTTTAGGGTTTTTTTTTTTTTTTTTTTTTTTTTTTTTTTTTTTTTTTTTTTTTTTTTTTTTCACTTGGTGTATAAAAGGAACACCTATGGCATAGAGTTTTATAATAACAATAGTTAGCATGAAGCTGATAGAAATCAATAGCAACTGTTAGTATTATATTGTGTTCTTCTTAATAACTTGTGTTTAGATTCCGCAGTAAACACTTGGAATTATAGTCAGTGTCTCTACTAGTTAATCTGGATTTATTAAAGTTAGGACTGTATTGTATTAACAAAGGCTATATAGATCCCAAAACCCAAGGACCTACAAGTGTATCAGAGCTAATATTAAAGCATAATTGTAAACCTAATTGTAGGCTTCATAGATCGTTTTGCCCATCTAGGATATCATAACATTGATCACGCAGTGGAATAACAATTAAGAACAACAATGTTATGAACAAGGTTTTTATTCATAAACTATATCCCCAAGATCAAATAATCCTTGAGACTAACTAATACACTATTCGACTTTAATCAGTCGACTATACTATCTAGATAACTAACTACTAATAAGCTAACTATTAGACTCTCATTGGAGAGATCTAACTATGATGGATGCAAAAACTATTCACCCTACCTCTCTTTATATACTAGAGAGGCTAGGGTTTACAAGAAAACCTAGCTTTGATAAGAAGCTAACTTAATATTGCACATTAAGTCCTTGTTGTTTCATCTTTCTTCTTTTCTTCATATGTGGTTTTGTAATCATCAAATCTCAAAACCCAACAATCTTCCCCTATTTGATATTACAAAACAATCTTCATGTATGAAACAATCTTCAAAGCTTCCCCTTGAAATAAGATCTTCTTGTACATGTCACCACTTTAAAATAAGCTGCAAACCATATAGTCTTCTTCCCCTTTTTGTAATCATTAAATAGGGGTCATCTGTAGATAAGCAACTTGTGAACACTTCCCCTTAAGTGGTACATGTAGATGGTTAAACATGTTAACAATAAGCTTCCCCTGAAAGTATGCTAACCATCTCTTGAATCTCGAACTCAGTAGGCTCCAAGTGGTAATTATTGATGAAGAAAAATGAGTATAACCCATATGTTGAAGAAGTAGAATTTCCCAAACTTGTGTCTTATGTCTTGCACTATTCACATGACGTCAAACTTATACCAAGACCAAAATATAAGTAGATCGTAATCTCTTGACAAAATCCTCATTTATCCTATAAAATGAGACACTGAGCACAACAACGTAACTCCTTAAAGTGATAGCAAATGTATGTACTAAGCATCATAAGGTAGATTGTATACCTTTGCTAGATTCATCAAGTCTTCGTCACCAACAATCAAGCACAAACAAGTTATCTTTAAAAGTCATAGCCTGCAAAACCATACTTTAAGATATGATAAGACACGCACCTGTGAAACCCAACTACAATATCAAACAGGCAATAACCAATTTTCTTCAAAATAATCCCAAAAACAAGCCACTATTTCATCATTGTTCGAGATCCAAACGCGTCCGTGTTGTCCCATATCGGACAAAGCTAGCAGAATTAACCATAAGCCTAGCAGACTTAACTGAGTAATGCTAGCAGAATTAACATTCAAACCAAATAGCAACACTTTTTCTGTCCCAAAGGTGTCACTATCATGTCACTAACTTGTCACAAATCTGTTGCAAAACTGTCACAAATCATATGTCTCCTTCCTCCCATGGCCTTTTGTGACACTATCACTGTCACTGATTCGTCGCTTAACATTAGCAGAATTAACCATAAAGGGGCGGTATTAACCACGAAGCGACCAATATTAAAAACGTATGACCAGTATTAATCCATACATCAATAATACATGAGCAGTACTAAAAATCTGTAAGCAGTACTAAGTTTTACATGGACAGTACTAACTCAAAATTAATAGCAGTATTAACTTCACATTTAATAACCATGAACCAGTATATATGGAAGTTATACTAGGATCAAACACAATCCTTAAAAATCAGGAAATTCTTATTTAAAGCAGATCTTATCTCATTATTTGCGAATCATAACCAAACTTACTTCCATAATCCACGTATAGAATCACAATCCAAACTCTTGTGACGTCAACCAATATGAGTACTTACCAGAATCAAACCAAGGATTAATACCTTCTACCAGAATCAAACCAATATGAGTACTTAACAGAATCAAACCAACATCATAAAGTCGACTTCAAATACACCTTGTAACATCCTAGATATCAAGAGCAACCCGCTCTGATACCAACTATTAAAACCTAATTGTAGGCTTCATAGATCGTTTTGCCCATCTAGGATATCATAACATTGATCACGCAGCAGAATAACAATTAAGAACAATAATGTTATGAACAAGGTTTTAATTTATAAACTATATCCCCAAGATCAAATGATCCTTGAGGCTAACTAATACACTATTCGACTTTAATCAGTCGACTATACTATCTAGATAACTAACTACTAATAAGCTAACTATTAGACTCTCATTGGAGAGATCTAACTATGATGGATGCAAAAACTATTCACCCTACCTCTCTTTATATACTAGAGGGGCTAGGGTTTACAAGAAAACCTAGCTTTGATAAGAAGCTAACTTAATATTACATATTAAGTCCTTGTTGTTTCATCTTTCTTTTTTTCTTCATATGTGGTTTTGTAATCATCAAATCTCAAAACCCAACAATCTAGATTCTGAAAAGCATAAAAATATTAGACTACACACTGGTGATAATATATAAAAAAATATGCAAAGCAATGAAGTATCACAGATGATACTAAAGGTTAAAAAACATCTTTATTTGTTTATGAAATATCACAAGTGATATTAGACATTAACTATGTTTATGAAATATCAAAAGGGATATTAGATATGTCATATAACAAATATCACAAGTGATATTAGACATTAATTATGTTTATAAAATATCACAAGTGATATTAGACATGTCATATAACGAGGGGGTGATAGCGGCCACACGTTGAAATTTTTAAGCAATTCGAGTCAGGTTAGTCGGGTACCAAAACAGTCTAATGTCTAAGAAAATCATCTTCTAAAAGATATGAATTATCATTCAAACATATGATATGAAACAAGTACCAAAATTTCAATATCTACACAAGGAAGTGGCTAGTGAGACATGATCTTGAAATTCAGTTTACCACAACAAATGGGTCCCACTCGATCTAGCTATGGACCCATGTCAGCTTGAACTCCACATCACCACTGTTGACACCCAAACTTTTTTGTCGGCTTTGTTGTAGACCCTTTTGTGAGAACCCAACGCTTGAGCCGACTCAAATTTCTTGTAGCAAATCACGCAAACATGGTCCTTGTATCTCCTTTTTGACTCAAGTAAAATCCTAGAATCAGTACCATCTTTGTCCCCAAAATCTTGATCACATGACCTTGGTATCTTAGTCGACTTACACTTCACCATAACTGACCCAACCCGATTCGTTTTCAGTTGACCCGGCCTATATCGAACTGTTAGAAATCTTGATCACATGACCTTGGTATCTTGATCACAGTCAAGTCTTACCACTTGTATATCTATGCATATAGAGACTGGAATCAACTGGTTTTTGAACAAAAGGATGATTATGAAGGCTCAATAACTGGCACAACTGTAATATACGGTGCCCAACTCGTAGCTGGAAACATGAACTTACAACATCTCAAGTCACTATGAAAACAAATATTGAATAAACGGTTTAGGAAGGTGATTGCTTACACACTAACGCAAAGCTCACTGGAAAATGCAATGAGCAAAAAAGGTTTCTCATGTTCCATGTAAACGAAGCATAGTAACAGCAACAACCGATGTATCAGTAACCTCAATATAACCGAATAGCAAATCATAAGATTCACATACATTTTAAATTTTTTCATCATTGCCAACATAAATATGACAATCTCGACCTTTTACTTATAAAGAAGTCGAACAGGCTTATCGCTTAACGTGTCAAATGGACTAAATCAAAAATTCAGTTAATTATCGCACAAAGGGTATTTTTATTGTATATAACCTCTCAAGAAAACTGTAGACAATAAGTGTTTTAGGACAACCCAACCCGAGCCATTTAACATATATATAATTATCCATTTTGACCAACCCGTATGACCCGATCACCAACCTGCCCATACCTCTAGATGATTTCACCAAAACAACTTTTTTCACAGGATTAATGTAAAGAAAAGACAAGACTCACAGTTGTACTCGATCCATCCAATTATCTGGTTTTCAAGATCATATAAGACCAGCTTATTCGAGAATAAGATCTGCAAAATAAAGAAAGGAGTGAATCAGTTACTCGCTTTTTTAAGAAGTGAAAATAAAGCATTTTGGATTCCCTTTTAAATATATATTCAGGATGGACTAGAGGTTACCTTAAATCAAGAAAAACAAAAAAACAATGATAACCATGATACTCCTTTTGTGACACATGATAACATATTATATTAAGTGAAAACCAATTCCACGATTGAAATACTATTTCTATCAGGCTTGAGAATCGCAATGAACACATTTGAAGAAAGTCCTTTTATTTGTGGATGTCCCAGTAAAGGGCCTAGTTTTACACATATTATATACCTGTTTATGCTTAAATTCAATTTAATGATGTAACTGAATTACCAATATAAAAGCATTATTGGCTAAGTGTACATAAAGATGGAAATTGTGCGAGATATAAACTTAGATTAACCTGGAAGTGAAATCTTATCAGCCCAAATATCAATGTTACAATGCTAACTAGCCTAAAGATGGACATCTAGCACTTATGTTTGTGCCTTAATCTACTTTATCAATTTGTACTACTGCATTATGATTTCAAACTTGTTTGAGTTATACCCTATTTTTTTTCTTTTTGATTCTTTTTCTATAAATTAATGTCTTCGCTAATCACTAATATGTCATGTTACACATGCTCCGATGAAGCTGTTGCAACAACTTTTGTTATGCTCTAGTTGCCTCTTTATTTGACCAAGTATAGACATGAAAGTATAAATCATTGTATAATATCATGAAACCCATTGTACAACTCAATCTACCCAAAACTTAGGACAATCAGGTCGCACCAAAAAAGAGAAAAACAAAATAGGACAACATAAAAATAGAGTTGCTACATTTTAACAGTAGTTTAGATAAAGTTATCTACTTGAAGTGTAAACTTTAACATGTATGAGCGGACGAGTAACATCTTTAACGATTAAATTGCCATCATGCAAAAGTGTTCCATGTTTGGTAAAACTAGCGGTAGCTGAAGTTGTACCGACATGTGGTAGTTGTTAGCTGTAGTGCAAGCTGTGGTTTTTATTATCGTAGAAGTGTTTGGTGACGACGAGCTATAAAGCGTAACACAAGTATCCAATCCTATAAGCTACACACTAAATGCTTATTCCATTAGTGCTTCATTAAGTATTTAAAAAATCCGTCACCAAAAACATAACAATAAGCATTAATATTTATAATCATTTTACTTCTCATCGCCATTTTTTTTCTAAAAAAAACCTTTTCAACTAAGTTTAATTTTAACTTGTAAACCGATTCGCTATAAAACTACCAACTCCTTTCTTAACCTTTTGTTGAACCATGTTAACCTCAAAATGAACAATGTTAACCACATAACAAGGACAAGCGAGAACATGCCATTGCTTCTCAACTTGTACGTCCCTCTCTTAGGCGTTTCGTCGAACACCTTCCA
Source organism: Tanacetum coccineum (assembly GCA_026074375.1). NCBI lineage: Eukaryota > Viridiplantae > Streptophyta > Magnoliopsida > Asterales > Asteraceae > Tanacetum > Tanacetum coccineum. The sequence goes on along the minus strand of BQNB010000547.1, from coordinate 24,402 downwards.
TGCATTAAATTTTCATCAATTCAGCATCCCAAAATGAAATCATACCAAAACCTAATGCTACTCACAATCTAATACATAAACTAAAAGTATCGAAGTAATGATGTTCAATTATTCATCATCGAATACACAATACGAAACGAATAAGATTTATAATCTAATACAAAATAAAGATCATCATTAACCTCTTAATTTACATACTAAAAGAGTAATTAGTATATACCTTCAGTTTCTAACTCAAGAACTGGAGCTCTTCGATTTTAATCCATCAATGTCGACAATGGTTGTGTACGACCGACGGTGGAGCATGACGATTGACGACGACGGGGGTGCAACGACGGTGATTAGACGACACACTATCATTCGGTGAAGTATGTGTAGGTGATGGCGGGGCACAGTTATGGTTAGCTCATTAGGAGGTTTTGCTGTTGGTTTTAGGTTATGGAATAAGCAAGTATGATGGTGGACTAAATTGGGAGGGAAGCAGTTGGGAGAAAAACACACATGAATTGTGTGTAAAAGTGAGGAAATTAAAAAAAAGACTTTACATAAGGGTAGAAAATTAGGTTTATTAAGTTTAAATCTTAGATTAATCCTTACCATTAGATCAAACTAAATAGATGATAGAGATTTGTCCCTTGGTATGTGAGAAGAAACTGATATACAAATGAACTTTTCTCATAATTTGATAAATTTATTTTGAATAATTTCTTTTTGCACAAGTTAGTTTTTTTTAAGTAAATAATTAAAAGCCATTAACTCTTTTTAGTTTATCTTATTGCCCAAGTTCGCTTTTAAAGCTAATTTTGTTCAAAATATAAAACAAGAAAATAAAAAATATTTATATTGACCAACTTTCTAAAAATAAACAAACACTTTGCATGACAATAGTCTAACATTAATTCTCATGCTTACACCTGTCGTTCCATGTCATAAGTCATAACGGTGATTTATTTTTATTTTTATTTTTTTCTTGTTCATCACTTTATTTCATTTTTTTTGCCCATTTCCTTGCTTAAATATCACCATCTTTACTTCCCTATAAATTCACAGAAAACTTTTTCAAAACCATCATCAACAAAACATCAACAACAACAACAAAAGTTTTACGACCAAAAATGTCTGGTGATATGTCTGGTAAAATCATCAAGTGCAAAGGTAAATCCTATTTACCAATATATGTTCCATGGTTGTCTTTTTATTTAGTTTTAAACCGCTTTTGCAATGAATATGATTGATATATGTTGTTGGTCTTGCAATTTCTTAGATGATCATTAATGTTGTTCATTTTGTTTATTATTTCTAGTTTCTTTGTAACATGATATGTCTTTATAAATGTTTTTTTTTCTTCATAATTCTTTTTGTGGTTTTTGATGAATATATTGTTGATATATATGGTTAAACAAAATCTATTGGGTTCACATAACTTTTGTGTCATATTAATCATTCTATATTTTGGAGGTGTATATTTTGACATTTTGTGCATCATTTAATTGCTAACAATGTTGAATTGATAATTTATTAGTCAAAAGATAAACCAAATGAATAAATTGTAAAGTGACAGAAGCAAAAATGTCAAAAGTGATCATATGACATTTGTAGTTTTACATAAATTTTTCATATGGTAAAAAAGTACAATGACATATATCGAAAAGAGTTTTTGATATATCCTCACGTATCATATTTCTAAGTGTCGTCCTCCTACACACGATATTATCATATGCTTTTCCATCACCGGGTAGGAATAAAAGTAGGAATAAGCAGTATGACAAAAACGAGTAATTAATTTGAATTGTACATGTAGCTGCTGTTGCTCGGGAGGCTGGGAAGCCGCTCGTGATCGAAGAAGTGGAGGTAGCCCCTCCACAGAAAATGGAAGTTCGTTTGAAGATCATGTTCACCTCCTTGTGTCACACCGATGTCTACTTTTGGGAAGCTAAGGGACAAAACCCCTTGTTTCCTCGCATTTTAGGCCACGAAGCCGGAGGGTATAAACAAACTTCCTTTTTTGCATTTTATTCCAAAATGTAATCCAACTTCTCTAAACTTTTAAACTTTTTTGTTTGAATAGAATTGTTGAGAGTGTTGGTGAGGGTGTAACCGAGCTGAAACCAGGGGACAAAGTCCTCCCGATTTTCACTGGAGAATGTGGCGACTGTCGCCATTGCAAGTCGGAAGAGAGCAATATGTGTGATCTTCTGAGGATCAATACTGATAGGGGTGTCATGATAAATGATGGGAAAACAAGATTCTCAAAAGATGGTGAACCTATTTACCATTTTCTTGGGACATCTACCTTTAGTGAGTACACTGTTGTTCATGCCGGGTGTGTTGCTAAGATCAACCCGGATGCTCCCCTTGACAAAGTTTGTGTTCTTAGCTGCGGAATTTCCACTGGTTTGTATTTTTGTTTGATTACATTAGAAAATTAACTTACATGATTTTAGACCCATTCCTAAGTATACGGTCATCGTCCGTGAGTCTTAACTTTACTTATATTGGTGTAATTTATTTGTAATGAAGGCATGGGTGCAACTCTCAATGTTGCCAAACCGAAGAAGGGAATGAGCGTTGCTATCTTTGGGCTAGGAGCTGTTGGACTTGCTGTTAGTTGACTTCTTATTTCGTTTAGCACATTTGACTATGCTAAAGTACGGATAATAGATTTTCAAACTTTGGGTATTCTTTTGATTCTCAGGCTGCTGAAGGAGCTAGAATTGCTGGCGCTTCCAGGATCATTGGTATTGATCTGAATGCTAACAGAGCCAATGAAGGTAAGTTGGTCAATGTTTGACTTTTGAGTGTCAAATGAATCTTTTCTTACCGGTAAATCTGTACTTTTGTCCGAAACAGCCAAGAAGTTTGGTGTTACCGAGTTCGTTAATCCAAAAGATCATGACAAGCCTATCCAAGAGGTTATTGTTGAGATGACCGATGGTGGAGTTGATAGGAGTGTTGAGTGCACCGGAAATGTCAAGGCTATGATGTCTGCTTTTGAATGTGTTCATGATGTAACGCTCTTTTGAACTCATATTGTATATTATTCATATTCCGTCTTAGTATTTGTACGGATATAATATTTTGTTTTTATAGGGTTGGGGTGTGGCTGTTCTTGTTGGTGTGCCAAGTAAAGATGATGAGTTCAAAACACTCCCAATCAATCTGTTAAACGAGAGGACCCTCAAGGGCACTTTCTTTGGCAACTATAAGCCACGTACTGATATTCCTGGTGTCGTTGAGAAATACATGAATAAGGTAAATCTTTTGCATTCTTATACAAACTTGTCTTTTATATGACTTAAAAGTCACGACCTTCATTCAAATATAAGTCTTGATGGATTTTATTTTTATGGATGCAGGAGTTGGAAGTCGAGAAGTTCATAACTCACGGGGTTGGTTTTTCAGAAATCAACAAGGCGTTCGACCTCATGCTCAAAGGAGAGAGTCTTCGTTGCATCATCCGTATGGATGCATAATTTGGTGCATCGACTAAATTGGAGGCTGGTGTTTAGTTTTAATTTTTAATTATATAGTGAATAAAGCATAGAGGAATAAAGTTTGTCCAATGGGACTTATAATTCCCTTGGAAGATAAATGCTATGTTAATGAGAATTTTGAAGTAGTATATGATATGATTTCATGTTTCTTATACTTATGGCTTCGTGTGGATCTTTTTTATGTATGCACATACGCGAACTAAGACTAGGGGTTAGCAGTATCGTATTATCAAACGTCTGCATGCAAAGATATCAAACGGACAGAATTTAAACGTATCATAAATAAGCCTAAACTACCACAAAATACACAAGATACTGCAACTAATGTAGGAAACACTTCACCACTCTTCATGCACTTTACTCCGCACCATAAGTTCAATGAACAAGGATTAATCATCAAGGAGTAGACTACATTACCTTTGACTGAAAGTCGAACCAAAAACCACGCAATAGCAGTTCTTCGAGCTCGTCGTTTTTGGTAGAATAGCAGCGGACCAGAAAGGCTTCATCCACAACCAATTACCCGTAACTCAAATGATCACCATCAAGTGTATTAGTTAACAAGTTATGTATTTAGCAAGTCATTTATATTATAACGTAAGCAATAGCTAAAAAGAAGCTAGAAAAAGATTGCATAGTCTCAATTCTCAATTCTTCTTTGGCGACAAGGAAGGCTACCCCTCGGTAGAAGTACTAACCCGTCTATCTACTTACTAAGAGAATGGTATTTACTGAGAGAAGTAGTACGAGGAGCTAGATTGTTGTTGTCTTCTTTTTGGCAGTGGGATAGGAAAACTGTGAGGACTGAACTTTCACTTTCTTACTTGAACTCATAGCTCTTTCTCTTTTTCTCTTTTGAGAGCTGTATGTAACTACAGTTCTTTATGGGCCGGGAGATCTCCTAAATTACAAGAGAGGAAGATAGAGTTAACATTGATTGGGAAGGAAGGAACTAGTAATCCATTTAAGAGGACTTTACCTTAGAAAAAGTCAAAGGGAGGGAAGGAACTGACTTTTCTAACTCGGAATGAATTGGAGATAGGGCGTTACATAAGTTACGAGCCCACTCTATCCACGAAAGAAATTTTCTTTTGCTTTTCAAAAATTTTGTTGAATGACGGCAATTTGATATCATCAAGAATATGATGTTTGTTGGGACGTTTTCAAGCGAAGACTGTGTTATTACAGAACCATGGGCTGCCTACCCCATCCCGAATAGACGAACAAGAACAAGCTTAAGAAGCGAGAGAGATTTGAGATTCCCTAAGTAAATGATAGTTTATGTTTTGTCGAGAATAAGGACCCAAATGCCTAAACAAGACCAGAACCAACTATATATTTAAAACAAACAGGTTCATCCTCAGCTCAAAAGAGCAACAATGGCTTGTAGCATTTCCTATCGATCTGTCTAGGGGATGTGATGTAAAAGAAGGTTTTTTTGTCTAAAGGCAGAGGTAAGCTTTCTCACTATACCTCGCTCTTCTTTTAACCCGCCTGATTTCTTATTTTTGTTTCGTAAATTTCATACGTATACAGTTAGTTGCTCTCACTAGTTTTTTTAGTACAAAAAAGGACCAACGGCCGCCTTTTCCTAAAGGAGAAGAAGGAGTAGGAGCAGAGCGGAGAATCTTTTCTGATTCTAGCCGAGAAGACTAGTAAAAGGAAGGATCAAGAATGTTATATATTTCAGGAGCTAGATCAGTTCTCGATGAACAAGTCAAAATTGCTTCAACAAAAGTAGATGGAATTGAGCCTAAAAAAGCCATCGTGGTTCGTGATCGATTAAGTATCAGTGGAGCATAAAGATAAAAGAATTAACTAAGCATTAGATCGACCAAATTGAAGTAAAGACTTGACTGTGTCAAAGAATTTTTTGTATGCAGTCGGGATAGGACCTTTTCGGCAAGGTTGATCGACACTAAGGGCCCGTTTGGTTCACATAATGTTTTTGCTGGAATTGGAATCTGTCCAAGCAATTGGAATGTGAAGGAATTGAATGTTAAGGATTTGGAATATGTAGGATTTGGAATTTGAAGGAATTGGAATTTGCAAATGTAACGCGTGTTTGGTTGAAAAAAATGAGGTGGGAAAAATAAATTATATTAAAATATTTAAAATTTTATTTTAATTTAAAATTAATTATATTAAAATAATTTAAATTTTATTTTAGTTTTAAATTAATAAAAATAATTATTTTAAAATATTATATAAACTAATATATTAGTAATATAAAACCTTATTATATTAACATTATTTAATTAATAGTATTTTTATATAAAATATGGTTTTTATTTAATATTAAATAAATGATTATTATTAAATATTATTAAATTATTATTAAAATTTTGTTTATATTTTATATTTAATATTAATAATTTATATTTAATTTTAAATAAATAATACTTTTAATAAATAATAATTTTTATTTATAATTATTAAATATAACTGAATAATAATAATAATAATAAAGTGATTTTAAGTGACCTTTTCGGCAAGGTTGATCACTTAATAATTTTTAATAATATTAAATATAATTTTTTCCCCAAACGGTTTTAAGGTTCTGCTTCTACTGCGTCGTATTGGCTTGATATGATGGTTGTGCGTTTTCATTGCCCTTTTATGGGTCTTAGTGGTTGTCATGATGGTGGTGGAAACGGGCTTACTAAAACTTCGTTGATCACACACCTTCGTGATCGTCATTGCAATGGTGACGCGCAAGCTATCACAAAAAAATCTTTGTCCACTAATCTTGTTGTTTTTTGAGAAGGCCGAGGTAACGTTTAAATGCATGGGTATATGGTTATGCGAGGGCTGTTTCAAGACACACAGTCTTCGTTCTAAGTGCCGGCATAGTAAGGGTTCTGATTTTGTATCACCCCCTGATTGTGGTGATGGTGTTGTTAGGTTTGTACTCTATGACATTATGAAACCACACGTTCCTTCTTCTTCAAAGCAACTTGATCACGTTAATGATTTGGTGCAAGACCAACATGGAGGTTTTACTTTGGCTCTTCTTGATAGTATATTTTTAAAAAGGCTGCGTACTGTCAAATCCATCCCTCCCAAGTGTCGTTTGGGGTTCTTTCGGGTCTTGAGAGAAGCTCTTGACTAGGTGATCTGCACACCTGATGACATCTCTTGCTGGGTTAGTTTGTTAGTCTTGCCTCTTTGTCTCCTTAAATTTTTTCGCCCGAGGAGTAATCTGGAGTGCAAGTCAGCTATTAAACGTCAACGTCAAGAAGAGAGTATTGTTAATGCTATTCGATCTTGGAGTTTGCCAGGTGGTAGTTTGCAGGTTATGAGGGAGACGTTAGCTGAATCTTCCCTTTCTTTTTCTGATGTTGATGAGGAAGACATTGATTTGGATGAACGGAATATAAAGCAATGTAAGAGGAAGATTTGTGATGGCCATTATACTACAACAGTCCGAGTTCTTTCTTTTTCTGGTGTTGCTCCTTACAATGATGTTACTCTTGAGGACTTAAAGATCAAGCACCCTTTCAAGCCTCCTTCCTCATTGCCACATATATCTATTGATCATCATCACCTCGTTGCTTCTCCAGCTGTGGTTCTAGACAGAATCAAGAGTTTTCGTCATGGCACGTCTTGTGGGCGAGATGGTTTGCGTGCCCAACACCTCATGGATTGTTTATGTGGAGCTGTTGTTGCTATTTCTGATGAGTTGGTCTATTCTATCACCCAAGTGGTGAATCTCTTTCTTGATGGGAAATGCCCTAACAGGTTGGGCGAGTACATTGCCAGTGCTCCTCTTACACCGTTGGTTAAACCAGGCGGTGGTATTCGTTCTATAGCTGTAGGTACTGTCTGGAGACGTTTGTTATCTAAGGTTAGTACTATTATGATTGGCTATTCTTTGGATGGTTATTTAGACGGTCTTCAATTCGGTGTTGGGGTGGCGGGTGAAAGTGAGGTTATCCTTCATTCAGTGAGTCGTTTGATTGAGGCTTGTGGGGAAGACATTGGTCTTTTGATGTTGTTGGTGGATTTCAAGAACGCCTTCAACTTGGTAGATCGAGAGGTTATGTTACGTGAAGTTCGTCTCCGTTGCCCCGCTATCTCGCGTTGGGTAGAATTCTGTTACTCTAACCCAGCTAGATTGTATTACGGGGAACACACCTTATGGTCGTGCCAAAGAGTGCAGCAGGGTGATCCCCTTGGCCCTTTGCTTTTTCCCTAGTGTTACATCCCTTAATATGTAAGATTAGAGACTCCTTTAGACTTTCTTTGCATGCTTGGTATTTAGATGATGGTACTATTTTTGGAGATATTGTGGTTGTTGGGAAGGTTTTAGAGTTAATTATAGAGGATGGGCCGGGGTGTGGCCTGCATCTCAACATCGATAAAATTGAAGTTTTTTGGCCAAAGAAAGACCCTCGAAGCAGGCTTGCAGGTATTTTTCCACCTAATATTGCTTGGCCCTTGCATGGTGTTAAATTACTTAGTGGGCCCGCTAGTGTGGATTTTGATTTTTGTAATGAGCTTGTGATGAAGAGAGTGACCAAAACCATTGAGCTTATGGATGCTATTGCTAAGATTAATGATCCTCAATGCGAGTTATTGCTTCTTCTTTCTTGTACGGGTATTTCCAGGCTATACTTTAGTATGCGGACATGCCCTCCCCGTGTCTTTGAGTCTGCTCAACAAACTTTTGACGTAGCTCTTCGTTATTCTCTAGAGCGTATTGTCACTACTTCTAGACCAGGATTTGACGATTGGCAATGGAGGCTTACCACCTTACCTTTTGCATTTGGGGGGCTTGGTGTTTACTTTGCAGGTGATGTTTTGAATTATGCCTTTCTTGCTTCTCGATTACAGTCTGCTGGCTTCCAGACTAAGCTTCTTCGGCATACTGGTATTGTTTCTCCCGGGCCTATTTTCAATGATGCCTTGTCTGTGTTTAATACATCTATGGAGATTGACCTTTTGATTAATCTAAGTGAGATTGCTGCCCCCAAACTCATGAAGAAAATGGCAGATATATATTTCACACGGGTTACTAAAAATGCAGAGTCCACATTTTCTTTATCTCCTCGACAGATGGCCTTGTGGACTTCTCAAAGGGAGGATCATACCTCTGACTGGATTAGGACGGTCCCTATTTCTGGGCTGGGACAAACTATGAACGGTAAGACTTATCGTTGTGTTTTTTGTTATCGGTTAGGTATCCCCTTATTTTATGTTTTGAAGCCTTGTTCAGCTTGTTCAAGGTTTTTTGCTAGGGATATTTATGAAGACCATGTTGTATCGTGTGCTGGGATTATTGGTATTAAACATCGTCATAACGTTGTGCGCGATACCCTTGTCAACATATGTTATCATTCTGGGATTTCAGCTGGTAAGGAAGTTGATATCGGGTTAGATGGGGGGCGTGACAAACCATTACGTCCAGCAGATATGTTACTTTACTCGTGGGATGGAGGATTTGATGTTTGTATGGATCTGACTGGATCTTCACCTTTGACACAAACCGGGATGGTTGATTTCATACCCTGTCGGGCCGTGATTGATGTTGCACAGCGTAAACGCGCTAAGTATATGGCTAAGTGTGCAGCTATTGGATATGGGTTTCTTCCCTTCTCTTTCTCCTCTTTAGGGGAATTAGATGCAGACGTGGTTACATTGTTGAAGCGGATCCGAAAGTTCTCCATGGCTCAGGACATTGGGGCACGTGTTGCTGTTCATATTTTTAATAGGATTAGCTTTGCTATTGCTAAAAAAGTGGGGGCCCAGATAGTATCTCGGCTCCCCTCTAACTTTTTATAATTATCCTATTTCTTTTAAGTAATAATAATAATTATTATAATAAAATAATAATAATAATAATAATAATAATAATAATAATAATATTGCTGAAGCAGATCCGGAAATTCTCCATGACTCAGGACGTTGGGGCACGTGTTGTTGTTCATATATTTAATAGGATCGGTTTTGCTATTGCTAAAGGAGTGGAGGCCCAGATAGTATCTCGGCTCCCCTCTAATTTATTGTAAATCTCTTGAGTTTCTTAATAAAGTAATTTGTAATAATAATAATAATAATAATAATAATAATAATGACAATCTTTGTTTCACACCCAACTGTGGGTGATTATGACGATCATCTGCCCGTCCTTTTATCTCCCGACCATATTTAACATAATACTAATCCTCAAACATTTGACCACTGTTCACCACTGTTCATGAACAGTGGCCAAATGTTTGACTTGGGCCTTGGGCTCATTTGGCCCGTCCCAAGTGTTTTTTTTTTTTTTGCTTTGGCCCGACCCAAGTTTTTTTTTTTTTTTTAGTTTTAGTCAATCATTCAGCTCCAAATTCTTTTTTTGCCTCTCTATTTTGGCCTTGGGCCCAAGTAGTTTTTTTTTTTTTTAGTTTAGTCACACCATCTAGCCAACTTTATTTTCTCTCCTTTTTTACAGCACGTTTACTTTTTCATCGGCCCCAAAAAATTAATTCTTTATAATCCCTCCCAACCCCCACTTCTTTCGCTAAAAATAAGAAGGAAAAAAAAATTTACGAGGCGTGTGCTTTTTCATTTTTAACTACTTAAAACATTTCTAGCGGCCTGGGTCAAAATAAAATGTTATGAGACCGAAAATAGTAAATTCGCACAAAAATACAATAAGAAAGAAAAAAATGCGTTCCGAACCGAACTATTAAAAATGAGACCGAAAAAATAAAACCCAACAAAAAAAGAGCCCCGCATACACTCCCTCCTCCCACTTCTTTGCTAAAAATAAGAAGGAATATTTTTTTTTACGAGGCGTGGCTTTTATCTTTTAACTATTTACAACGTTCTAGCGGCCTGGGGTCCAAATAAAAAATGTTATGAGACCGAAAAAATAAATCCGCACAAAATACAATAAGAAAGAAAAAATGCGCCGAACTATTAAAAATGAGACAGAAAAAATAAACCCAAACAAAAAAAAAGCCCCGCAACAACGCGCGAAAAATTAACGCCCGCAGCAACGCGCGGGTCATTTCTGCTCGTTCCTGTTTCATTACTTAATTCAACTCTCTTTGTTGGATTGTTACATTCCATTGAATTTATTATTCGATTGAATGGTTCCTTACGATTTTTCTCGCTATCAATTTAGTATAATTTTGGGGGTTTATTTTTGAAGGCATATCGATTCGCTTTGTTCGCTGTGGTGGGGCTTTCATTTTTTGCTTCGTTGAGGCCCTTGATTAGGTTCAAGGTTTAGATTGTTGCGATTGTTGTTACGGTTTACGGCAATTTATTTTTCTCTTTTTGCTTAGGTTGTACTTGTGGTTTGTTGTGCTTTGTGACTCGTGTTGTTGCAACTTTCGCTTAGGAGATGTTCAACGGATGAGTCGAGATAGTATCGTTGTACATGAGATGTTTAACGAATGAGTCGATAAGGTACCGTTGTACATGAGATGTTAAACAAAGGAGTCGATGTGGTATCGTTGTCCTAGTGTTGGTTTATGTGGTTGTTATTTTGGTTCATTATGGGTTATCGTCTTCTATTGGGTTCCTTGGGTTTTCATCTTCATCATGGCTAGTCAACTTGTTCAGATTTATTATCCTCTACAAGGATGCGAAGGGTGTAGTAGTTTAAATGACAGGGGGCTCACTAGGAAATATTTTATCGACCACATGGGAACTCGCCATTTTAAAACTAATGATGTAAAATTTTCCTATAAAGCTCGTATCGCGAGTGACTTCTCTTTATTCTCTTCTTTAGATAGTGCTTTTCACCAAGCTGGCATTTGGCTTTGTGGTGAGTGTTTTTGCACTCACACTTTTAGTAAGAATTGTAAAATGCCGACGGTGTTGTGATACTCACGCCTATAGTTATGATGTAGTTGCGATTCATGGTATCCATGTGCCTCCTAGGCCGGATTTATGTGTGATGGATGGCGTCAATGTTGAGTCTTCTGGTACTATTGCCATTGTTGAGTCAATTGTTGATGAGGTCACTTCCCAGGTGCCCTTACTCGATGTTGAGTCCATTTTTTGACATCAACCTTCATAGTCGCTTTTTCTCGAATAAGTTGCGTGCTGTTAAATGCATTCCCCACAAATGTGTCTTGGGTTTGCTAAACTTTTTTGTTGTGCTCTTAACAATGTCCTTGCAAGCCTGAGGGATTTGTTGGCTTGGGTGCAACTCCTTATTTTACCATGTTGTGTGTTGTCTACTTTTGTACTCACTAACAGAGCTCAACGACATTCTGGTGAGAGATAATGTCAGTTTGATGTATTTCTCACACTATTATTTGATGGAGGGATCCTATAGACAGGCTTGGTTTGGTCTCAGACCACTTAGCTAAATTAACTCCATCTTTCAGTGGGGTGAAGAAATCCAATAAATATGACGAAGCTAACGTGGTTTAATGCAAACATAAATTGGGAGATGGGCACTTTACTGTTGCTATTAAGGTGCTCATGTCTTCTGGAATCGCTCCATCTACTCCGATACCCTGATTGAGCTAGAGGCCAAACACCCTTATGCCCCACCTCTTACATTGGCTTTTATCCACTTGGTGTGGATGCCCTCTCTATCCATAAAGACTTAGTGTTGAATTAAGATCTACAGCTTTCCCAAAGGGACATTGTGTGGTCGTGATGGGCTTAGAGCGCAACATTTAATAGATATTTTGGGAGGGACTGCTTCCGCGGTTATTGATGATCTGCTAAGATCTATTACTTAGGTTGTCAACTTGTTCCTCAATGGAAAGTGTCGTAGCCAACTGGGGGAGTATATCGCTAGTGCGCCTTTGACTCATCTGGTCAAGCCAGGTGGTGGTATACACCCTATCGTTGTTGGTACAATGTGGCGAAGGCTGCTTCTTCGTTTATTGGTATTTCTATGAATACCTATTTACATGACTTTCAATTTGACGTTGGCGTTCCTGCTGGTTGTGAGGTTGTTCTACTTGTGAATAGGCTCATTGAGTCTAAAGGTAATGAGGTTAGGTCTTCTATTCTTTTGGTGGATTTTAAGAATGCTTTCAATCTTGTCAACATAAGTATCTTACTTGAGGAAACAAAGGTCCGATGCCCATCCATTGCTCCTTGGGTTAAGTTGTGTTATGCTCGACCTCCTAGGCTTTATTATGATGACACGATTCTTTGGTCTTGTCAAGGGGTTCAACAAGGGGATCCGCTAGGTCCTTTGTTGTTTTCCCTAACTTTGCATCCTTTGGTCCAAACTATTAATCAGTCGCGTAAGCTTACCCGTCTGGCTTGGTATCTTGACGGTTGTACTATAGTTGGAGATACCCTTATGGTAGCCAAGGCGCTTGACATCATCAGGACTGATGTCTGACTCATGGTTTCTTTTGAATGTTGATAAGGCGGAGGGTAAAGGATCCTAGAAGTAAGGCAGAGGGTACTTTTCTAGCCTGTGGAGGATCCTAGAAGTAAGGCGGAGGGTGTTTTTCCTATAAATATCTCTCATCCGCTCAATGGTGTTAAACTTATGGGTGGTTCCGTCAGTGTGGATGCAGGTTTTTGTTAGGATTTAGCTTCGAAAAGAGTCACTAAAACTATCTCCTTAATAGAGGCAATCAACAAACTTCATGATCCCCAATGTGAGCCCCCTCTTTTTTGCAATTATGTTGGGGTTGTGAAACTATATTATGCTTTGATGACATGTTCTCCTATGTATTTATTGGAGGCCCAAGTTCAGTTTGATCAGGCGTTACGTGCCTCCTTGGAGAGGGTTGTTACCGCTTCAGGGCTGAGGTTTGGTAATTGGCATTGGTGACTTTCTACTCTTCCAATAAAGTTGGATGGTCTTGGCATCCTTTCTGCCAGAGACATTATCCGGTATACTTTTCTAGCCACTCGTTTGCAAACGAGCGACCTGCAGGCCAAGATATTGTTGAAAACTGGTATTGACTCACATGGTTCTTCTTTTCACCATGCTCTTGATGCTTTCAACACTACATGCAACGTCGACGTGCTCGTTGTCACCACTTGCACTTCTGCCCCCATATGATGAAAACCTTGGTAAAGTGTTACTTTGGATTCATTTAGAAATACCTTATTTCTAAGTACTTGCTAAGTCCGTGAAAGGTGGCTATTCTGTGTTGGATTTGCGCCCCACACGCACAAGATTTTCCATTCACCATCCCTATTGATGGCTTGGGACAGAGGATGAACCACCGTTAATCCCGCTCTATGTTGTGCTATAGGATAACAATACTTATGTATTCTGGAGGTAGCTTATGCCCGAGTTTCAATGCGCATCGGATGGACCAATAAGGAGATCATGTGGTCCAATGTTCTGGTGAAGTGGGTGTGAAGTTTAGGTATAATCTAGTGCTTGATATTCTTGTTGATATACATGTTCCAAGTTTAGGATCATGGTGCGTAAGAAGGCTTCGATAGGTTTCCTCTTGGATAATGGGAAGGATCTACGACCCACATACCTTTTACTATTTAATTGGCTCCAAGGTAAAGACGCATGGCTGGATGTGACCGACATCTCTCCCTTTGCTGGTATGAGGGTGACTTCCTAGGATCCTGGGGTAGCCTTCCACAATGTTGAAGAGAAGAAAAAGAGGAAGTATGCATCCATATGTAAGGACAGCGGATACAAGTTCATACCATTTGCTTTTTCTACGTTCTAGGAATTCGATATGAAGGCTTTGGACACACTTTCACATATTAAGTCTATATCCATTAGCCACACAAATAATGCTAAGGGTGGTGCATTTATCTTTCATAGAGTAGGTTTATGTATTCAGAAAGGAGTTAGAGCACAGCTTGTGTTTTTGGGTAAAGGGTTTTACCCCGGTAAATATATTAACCAAAACACAGTTAAGTACACATAGAATGTGTCTAAAGTACCACATTAACCTCAAGCTACAAGCAGCTTGATAAACTAGTGTTTACGACATGCCATAAACACAAACAAAGCCAAGAAATGCATAAAAATAACAATATGGCCAACTAAGCTAGACATGAACCAAGATGAGAACATGAAATCCAATGAGCATCCTGCAAAAAAGCAGCAACACAATAGGAGCAAAGATGATCCAGGTGAGTCTGCCTACTTAAAAAACCTTATCAAGAAAAACCCAGTGGGAAAAACCCTGGATAAGTAAAAAAGAGTACAACCCTTACCTGGAACTCCCATCATGATCAAAACAAGAGCTTGGAATCTTCCACTGGAGAAGCAGCAAATGAGACTCGGTAGCCATCTTCTTGAACTTGAAAGTTACAAGCTTTAGCCGCACCAAAGAAGTAATAAGTAGAACAATCTGATTCGCATTCGACTTCTTCTTCTTAAACAATCTTGAGTTCCGTTCATTCCATAACCAATAAGTCATAGTAGCAAGCACAATTCGAGAGAGAAAATTAGAAACCGAAGATCCCTTAGTTGGAATAAGAAATGCAAGAACATCCAAAAGATGAGGAGGCACAGAAGACATGCCAGTAAAAGCATAAACCTGAAACCAAACATGAGAAGCGAACAAACATTCAAAAAACAAATGAGAGTGGGAATCGATAACCATATCACACAAGGGGCATCTAAGCAGGTTTAAGTCAATACTAGGACTGACATCCCATTGCCGTAACCTATCTTGAGTCTTCAGCTTCTCCTTGATCATGAGCCACATATAAATAGCATGTCGAGGGATACAATGAGGAAACCAAACGACATGATACCAATCAACAACATCAGTTCTCAACTGAAGAGAATCTCATGCACCAGCAACAGAGAATCATTAAAATACCCCTTGAACATCACGTCAAACAATCACATCATTTAAATAATTATTAATGTACGGAACAAGAATATCAACAACATTTGAAAATCTAGACGACCAATCATGAGGCCATCTCCAAGAACCATTAGAAATAAGGTTACTAACCATATCTGACAAAGAAAAATCAGAACGAACAATATTTCTAACCGTAAGCATGTCACGTAATAGGCATGGATCAGCTCATCTATCGAACCACATAGAGTTAGACCTGCCATTATTAATCTTATGCCAAATGAAAGGCCGAACACGAGGTCTGACTTGAAGAAGCTTACGCCAGCCCTAACTCACGTTACCCAAACAAGGCACATCCCAAAACCTCCTGCCCTTTAGCTTATATGAATGAATCCATTAAACCAATAACGACTCTTTATTAATCAAAATGCACCATATATGTGTAGCCATAAGAGCAATATTAAAATCCTCAATTCTACGAATGCCCAAGCCACATTCACGTTGAGGTAAATAAATAGCCTCCCAAGCCACTTTAGCCTTACCCTTCTTCATCTCTCCTTGGCACCATAAAAAGCCCCTCATAAGTTGCTCTAATTCAAAAATAATTTAAGCAAGAAGAATAAAAACTGAGGCCCAATAACTATGCATGGAAGATAAAACCGATCTCACAAGTTGAAGCTGACCTGCTAATAATAGGAATTTATTTCTCTAATTGTTGACTCGACTTTCAAGATTTTCAATAAGAACCTTACAATCTCGTTATAATAGCTTAGAAGAGATAAGAGGAACACCAAGATATCTAACAGGTAAAGTACATTCAGCAAATGGCATAGAGCTAAGAATATTAGCCTTCAAGGGATTCGGGACATTACAAAAGAAAGTAGTGCTTTTAGCGATATTCAAGACAAGTCCCAACACATTTTTAAACTCCTCCAAAGCATCCATAATGACCCGAACAGAATTAGGGTGGGCCCTTGCAAACAAGAAGAGGTCATCTGCAAAACAAAGGTTAACAATAAGTTGCTGCTCACAAAGATGATGGTAATGAAAATCCTCTGCATTTTGCACTCTACGCTGCAAGATAAGAGTTAACACCTCCATAACTAATGTAAATAAGTATGGAGACAAAGGGTCACCTTGTCATAGACCACGCTTACCATTAAACCAGCCATGAATGTCACCATTAATATCAATAGAGTAAGAAGTAGTAGTGACACAAACCATAATCTAATCCATCATAGTCGGATGAAAGCGAAACCTACCTAAAATAGACCTAAGGAATCCCCAATCAACCGTGTCATAAGCCTTCTGAATGTCAACTTAAATGCACATCTTGGAGGACCACACTTTTGATGGTAGTTACGCATAAGTTCTTGCGTAAGCAAGATATTATCCAATATCCGACGACTTGGAACAATGGCTGATTGATTAATACTTACCAAATCCCTAAGATACCCTTTAATATGATTCACTATAATCTTACTAATGCATTTAAATAAGACATTACAACAAGATATATGGCGATAATCATTTATTTTAGCAGGGGTAGTCACTTTTGGAATGAGATAAATAATAGTATAATTAAGCTCTTTTAAAAGCTTACCGTTGGAGAAGAAATCCCTGATTGCAATAGTGACCTGTTGGGAGTTATACATTCCTGACTTAGTACCGTTAGTCATATACTTAGTACCGCTAGTTATAGTTAGTACTGACAGTACAAAATGTTAAGTACTGCTCAGATAGTTAGTATCGTTAGTATAAAATAGTTAGTACCGTTTAAGAGATATGCATGAGTTATTAATAGGAAAAGATATGCATGATCTTTTACGCGTTTTGTAAGCCAAGATTAAGGTTTTACTTAGTGTATAAAATGAACCCTTATGGCATAGTTAGAGATATCAGTTCATTGTCAATCTCATAGTTAGCAAGGAATACAAAAGCTTAGTTATCAATATTCATTGTTATTCTTTGCATTATAAGTTAGATTCCGCATAACTTATAGTGTTCTTAATCATTGTTTCTCCTGTAGTTTGCGTGAATCTATTCATATTAGCTACAACCCTTAACAAGGTAGTAAGATCTATATTCAAAGGGATCCACATGACCTTACCACCCAAAATATCCCAATACTTCTTAAAGAATGCAACAATAAACCCATATGAACCAGGAGCTTTGCCATCCCCTATGTAGAATAAAGCACCTTTAATTTCACTGGCGGACACTTCACTAACCATGAATTCAGCCTTATGATTTTAAAGAACCCGAGAGAAAAGTCTGTGATCATCAAGAGGGGTGATGGTACCCTCTAACCCAAGAAACTGTTCATAATAGGAAACAAAAGCACTAACGACCACATTCCCTTCATGAAGAACATTAGAGGAATCCAAAACCATCTTAATTTTATTACGAGCGCACTTACTTTTAACAATCTTATGGAAATAAGCCATATTCGAGTCACCCGCATTAAGCCATTCAGTTTTAGACTGCTGTCTTAAAAACCTTTCTTCATCTAAAGAGGCTTCTTTAAAAGCCAGTAGATAATGAGCATGTTCATCACAAAGTAATGAACAAGAAGGGTTACGATCAATTGCTTTCTAAGCCTCATCAAGTTCTACACGAAGACGATTAACCCGATCATGTAAATTGCCTTGATCATGAAGAAGTTTATGAAGGGGAGTTTTAAGCCCTTTCAACCTTTTAACAACTCTATACATAACACACCCATTAACATTTAAATTCTAACTAGATCCAACCACATCATGAAAACCCTCTTTGTAAACAAGAAAATTAGAGAATATAAAGGGCTTATGTTTAGGTCTATTAACCTTAGGGATTTGGAGCACACAAGGAGAGTTGTCAGAAATACGATAAGGCTGAAATATAGCTAAAGAACCCGAGAAATCATTAGTAAAAGGAATATTACACATGATCCTATCAATTTTCTTCAACATGCCATTGGAGCCTTTCGGCTTTTGATTCCATGTAAAATGGAGGCCGGTAGCATTAACATCCATAACTTCTATTTTTTGCACACACTCTTTAAATTCCCGTATAGCAATATTAGGCTCATAACCACCACCTGAGTGATCCTCAAGGTTAAGAGCAGCATTAAAATATCCTAAAAGAACCCATGGTTTATCATGCATAAGTGAAGCATGGCCAGCCAAATTATTCCAAAGAGCATGCCGATCAACATAATAATTATCTGCATAAATAAATGAGCAAAAAAGAGCTTTGTTATTCACTCTAATATTAATTTGTACATGCATAACCTGGTTGGTTTGAGCCATAATCATAACGTCCACAATAACATCATTCGAGCCAAGAATAATCCAAGAACCTTTAGGACAGAGACTCCCATTAGAAGTCTATTTCCACCTATGATAAACCTTTTTACAAGTGTCATAAACAACAGCCACATAGGCATGTGACTCTAAAATAGCACATACACTCAAATTATTATCATTCATCACCTGACGAACCTCTTTTTGCTTAGGGGAGCGGTTTAAACCCCTTATATTCTAAGAAGTAACACTAAACATTAGAGACCGTATGAGCAGGATTGCTTGCCCCTGTATTTGGAATATTCAAGTTTATGGATTCCTCCCAAATATTTTCAACTTCTTCTTCCTTGTCCTTATCCAAAGCAGCAAATGGATTAGACATAGTAATATTAGACATCTTCATCATACCCGTATCCACAACGTCTTTTTCTTGCTACCTATCATTTGGATTATCTATAGTAGTAACTGAAGCACCAACATTAGTATCTTTAGATGGGCCAGCTTTGGAACTTGCTTCACCACAGTTACCACCACCATTAGAACCAGCACTAGGAGCCATAGGTTGATAATTAAACTCCTTCCCAACATGAAAACCTTTAGCTACAGGAACACCCTTAGGTAGCTTGTTACCCGCTGAACTCCTTTTGTTATTACATTTCTTATTCACCACTTATTGGTAACCGTCATTATTATACAATACTTATTATTATTATTATAAAATTATTATTATAATAATAATAATAGTAATAGTAATTATTATTATTATTATTATTAATTATTATTATTATTATTATTATTATAATTATTATTATTATTATTTTTATTATTATTATAACAAGAGGTGTGAGATGAGCACTAGCAATATACTCACCCAATATCTTGGGACAGTTCCTATCAAGAAAGAGATTCACCACTTCGGTGAATCATTTGTTGTCCTTCTATTTCTTGTTGGGTGGAATTTTGTTACTCTTCCCCAACTAGATTGTACTATAGGGAACACACTTTATGGTCATGCCAAGGGGTGCAGCAGGGTGACCCCCTTGGCCCTTTACTTTTTTTTAGTGTTACATCCTTTGATATGTAAGATTAGAGACTCCTTTAGCCTTTCTCTACAGGCTTGGTATCTGGATGATGGCACTATTATTGGAGATAATTTGGTTATGGGGAAGGTTTTAGAGTTAATTATGGAGGATGGACCTCATTATGGCTTGCATCTCAACGTCGATAAAACTAGGGTTTTTTGGCCAAAGGAAGACCCTAAAAGCAGGCTTGCAGGTGTTTTCCCGCCTAATATTCCTCGGCCGTTGCATGGCACTAAATTACTTAGTGTGTGCCTGCTAGTGTGGATTTCAATTTCAGCAGTGTGCTTGTGATGAAGAGAGTGGCCAAAACCATTATGTTGATGGATACAATTTCTAATATTAATGATCCTCAATGTGAGTTGTTACTTCTTCATGCATGTGTAGGTATATCCAAACTATATTTTGCTATGCACACATGTTCTTCACACGTGTTTGAGATGGCACAATGTTCTTTTGATGCGGCTCTTCATTTCGCTCTAAAGCGTATTGTCACTGCTTCTGGACCTAGTTTTGGTGATTGGCAATAGAGACTTGCTACCTTACCCTTTGCATTTTGGGGGCTAGGCGTCTATTGTGCAGGTGATGTTTTGAATTATGCATTTCTTGCGTCTAGATTGCAGTCTGCTAGCTTACAGACTAAGTTGCTTCTATATTCTGGTATTGTAGCTTCTAGGCCTGCATTCAATGATGCCTTGTATGCGTTTAATACAAAAATGAAGACTAGCCTTTTGAGTAATCCAAGTGAGATAGTTGCCCCAAAACTCATAAAGAAACTGGCAGATATATATTTCACGTGTGTTACTCAAACTGCTGAAGGTGGTTCCAATTTCTGGTTTAGGACAAAGTGTGGAAATCTCAAATGGAGGATCATACTTCTGACTAGCTTAAGGTGGTTCCAATTTCTGGTTTAGGACAAAGTGACAAACTATGAGTGGCAGGACTTACCGTTGTGTGTTATGCTATCAGTTAGGTGTTTCCGTTTTCTTTCTTCCGAAGCCGTGCCCAGCTTGTTCCAGGGTATTTTCGAAGAATATTTTTGGAGACATTGTTGTATTGTGTGCTGGTATTATTGGTATTAAACATCGGCATAACGTTGTACACGATACCCTTGTCGACATTTGTTATCGGTCAGGGATTCCAACTGGTAAAGAAGTTGATATCGAGCTTAGTGGAGTGCGTGACAAACCCCTGCGTCTAGCTGATATATTACTCTAGTCGTGGGACGAAGAGCTTGATGTATGTGTGGATCATGATTTTGTGTCTGGTCGTGCTGTCATTGATGCAACACAACGTAAATGCGTCAAGCATGAGGCTAAGCGCGTAGAGATTAGATAAGGTTTTCTCCCCTTCTTATTCTTTTCTTTGGTAAATTAAATAAGGATGCGATGACATTACTCAAACGAATCCGAAAGTTCTCCGTAACTCAAGATATTAGGGCATAAGTTGTTGTTCACATCTTTAGTAGGGTTAGCTTTGCTATATCTAGAGGAGTGGGGGACCAGAGATATCTCGGCTTTTCATTGATTTTTCGTATATATCCTAGACTAGCTTCATAGCCCGCCTGATGGGCAGGCTAGCTTCATAATAATATCGATAATTATTAGTGGACGTAAATAAATATTGAAAATGTGAAAACATACTAAAGACAAAAACAATCAAAGAAATAACTTGTCGGTATTTATAAAGTAAACTTTCTCATAATTGTGATTTTAAGTCACATATAATCATTTGTAGGAGTTCAGAGTACAATGATTTTTTTTGATGCAATCAATGAAACTTATTTTGATTATCTAACGTAAACTGATTTCTAAGTTATTTTTTGAAGTTCTTGCAACAAAAGTGTTTCTTTCATCTAATTAGGGGACAAATGTATATAAACTCCATTAAGTAATAATCAGCCCCGCCACCAAATACTATTATCTTATTATCACAATTTCAAACATAATCACCTCAAATCATAACTTCCAGTGGACCATTTTACTTGACGAATTCTTTAATTGTATATAGACATAAAGGGGAGCTTAGTATTATTACACCTCAAGAGAAAACAACCAAACATTAGTATTTTTCGAACATTACACATGTTATGCCAATACTTCTTTTTGTGGATCATCATCAAGTGTAAGGATGAGAGAAATAAAAAAAATTCTTTGAAGTAATTGTTTTCTCCATTAATCCTTCAAAGCATAACATCCAAGCAATTCCAACTTCTGCAAACAAAATAAGAAGTTTAAAAATGAATACTAAAAATAAAGAAGATTGTGATTATTCATAAATCAAATAATTTACACATGCTTTTCACTTCGAGGAGTAACTTGTAGTATCTACAAGGTTTATGAATCAAATAATTTTTATCTACCAAGTTTATGGAGGTTATAAAATAATGATACACAGTGTGTAATGATAAAACAACTTAAAGTGTTGATACCTTATGTACAGCGCTATATATGCATGGAAAATAGTTATGGTGCACATTCCATTTATAAGCTGGATGTACAAAGATGGCTTGTTTATTAATAGTTCCTCCATTGACAAAAAAATACACCCTTTAGCAGAATGCAAATATATATGAAATGACACGAGAAAAAAAAGAACCTGGTCAATAATGTTTGAGATCAAGCTTACCATATCCCATAGTCTCCAGATAGCAACAACAACAATTGCATACAATTTTTTTAAAGAATATGTTAGAAACAATTTATAGTTAATGGAAGTTCAAAATAGACAAATAAAATGAAGGCCTACTTCATCAATTTTTTTTGCATTCCACTGGTC